>JASSUY010023338.1:30823-52033 GCA_032466535.1 Forpus xanthops
CCCCCACATAGAGGTTTCCTACTCTCGTGGATCCCTGAAGTAGCTCTCAGCGGCTTCAGACAGGAGCCACTGTATGCACAGAAGCAGAAGCATAAGTCCAGGTTCTTGAGAGAGAGGAAAAGGGAGGGCACAGATTGAGTGCTGTCTTTCAGCAGATGCTGGGCACTAGATCTGGTTCGCTTTACCATGAAACCACCTTCAGAAAAGGGCAGGGGTGATAGGGGTAGCCAAAAGGAGCCAACGTTCTTGCCACAGCAAGAGAATAGGTAACAAAGCAGCTGCCTCTTTCTTGTTGCTGAATGGATTTTAACTAGGATGAAAAACCTGGAAGAACTTTAAAAAAAAAAAACCAAAAAACAAACCAATGAACAAAATCCTCACCACTTCTTCCCCATGCTAGTAAGAATTATGATATTGTTATTATGTTTTATTATCTTATATATTTTCTTCAAAAGAATGAACAGAATATAATGATTTCTTAAGAGTTTTGACAATGCAGTGTTGTCAAGTAGAAATGGAAGAATGAATGGGGATGAAATTCTTATGTAGTCAGTGGAGAGGGGTGATCATTTCATTTATATTTAAAGTTCATATTCATATCATCACTCCTGAGAGGTCACATTGATTTAAGGGCTTTTTTTTTTTAGCTGGTGCAACAAAAATGGGAAATAAGAATATTTGCCTTTGTGAGAAAGCAGTACACTAGACAAATGGAAAATAGGTTAACTTTTGGCCCGAAAAAGCATTTTGACTAGTTTTATGAGGGTATTTTCATTATCTACTTTTCAGGTAGAGCTGTTTTGCTGTAGAGTTTGAAAATGTGTATATTCTCGAGTATGACAGCGCTGCTATGAAGAGGGTGTTCTTGTAATTAAATTGACACTCAGTGCATTGAATTCCCAATTCACTACAGGGCATAAAAGCATAGACAGCTTAAAAAAAAAAAAGAAAAGAGTATGTGTGTTAGATGACTTGGATTATAAAATATGTTCTGAGGAACAGTTTGGAAAAGCTTTTAAGGAACTGATAATACCCTACTATCTTTGTTTTGTTGCAACAAAGATTTAAACTACCAATATGACAAAAACCTACCAAACATTTGCTCTGGAATTGTAACTCCCTAAGTACAGTAACAGAATCTGTATTTTGCATCTTATTTCTATCGACAAATATTTGCTTTTCTGTAGCAATATTTATGTGATTAGTGTGGCTGCTTAAACTGAGAAAAATCTGACTACTAAGTCTTTCTTGTCTCAAAAGAAACAGAACCATTCAAGTGTAACCTAACTGAACAATCAATAAAAGCCAGCTCAAGTGTCTGTAGATCTACAGCACAACTAAGCCACAGCGCTTGATGTTCAGTCATTAGCAATTAAAAGCTAACCATACCTTAAGATATGGTTGCATAACATATCTATACCACTCATCTGAGAGTCAGAAGCCCTTCCATTCAAGTTTGTAGAAATGTTTCCTCACAGCAAATGGACAACAGGATGCCAGACCACTGAGGAAACTTGCCTTTGAAATCCAGCCAGCACTGGGTGGGAGGATAGGGCAGCACTGTTGTTAAATACTGTGCTTGTCACCTGAAGAGTACCAACCTAATGACCTTCCAGATCTGCCTGTTTATGTCAAGACATCTACCTATGATTAGGTTTCAGTAAAGGGCAATGCTGGTGAATGAAATCAGGGAACATCTTGACATGAAAACCAACTTGAGTAGGGAAGGGATGTTCATGTTGGAAAAGAGATTATCTAGGGGTAATATTGCAACAAAGCTGTTTAAAAATCACACACCAGAAAGATGTTAGGATTCATTAATCTCCACCTTTTTCCAAAATAGCAACTATAGGTCATGAAGTGAAACTACCAGGAGGCAGGCTAAGACAGAAAGACTGACAGTAAGAAAGCAGTCTTCATGACAAAAAAAAAAACGTAGAAGCGTCATTGCCAAATAATGTTATGGGCAAATTAAGGTTACCCTGCATTAATCAGACAACCACCAGGATCAGCAACATTGTTGAAAGGAATCAGATGCTGAGAGGGCATGAGTGGAAATGTCACGTATGCTTATTAAGCTCTTTCTCCTCCCAAGAAGTCCTCTGGCTGCTGCTTAAGAATCCTGATTTAGCTGGTTCCTTTGTTGGAACACTTGTGACTGTCTCTGGTTGCGCCCTTGTATTCTGTTAATTTCTTTCTACTTAAATTCAGGATTTTTGATATTGAATAGCTAAACTGAAGACAGGGCTATCAATTACAGGCCAAGATAAATGATAATTTTCATACACTGCCCTAACTCAGGCAACTGAGCTGATTCCCATCTTATCACAGCTTTATATCTAAAATAAAATTTGTCTCTACAATAGTCAAAGAAAAAGAATATCATTTTTTCTGCTACCTTATTTTTATCGCTCTAAGTTGTCTTATTAAATTTTTTGATGAACAAACCCGAGAATGTTCAGCTTCTTATTCTACTACTGCATGTTTTAATTCCTGAAAATGAGGCTGAGCTAGCACACTGAAAGTTCAGTAACTAGTGTTGTGTATTCACATAAGAAAAGCAAACAAAATCAACAATGCTACGGAAATAATGAGGTCAGAAGAAATTACTAGGGCAGAAATTGGATGGTACAGCTTTCCTTTCCAAATAAAAGACCCACTGCTAATAATATGGTTTATAAAATAGTTTATAATAATATACATCATTATGGAGATTGCTACCTTCAAAGATTACACAAATAAACTATGTTATTTATTAAATTCAGACTGCCTGTGCACATGGGCATTTTGTCTAAGGCTGCGTTTGCTCATTCTGCACATTGAACCAAGCTGTTAAGAGCATATTACAATAGTACTGGGTGACAAATATAAATCAGGTTGTCATCATATTACCAGTTAAATAGGAATAGTGCCTTAAGAAGCCCTTAGACTTCACATAAGCATTGTTAACAAAAGCATGCAACCATGGGGAAAAAAAATGATGCGCAATTTTATCAGCAAGCTCTGTTGGCGTCAATACATAAAGCTAGTAGCACTTTTTCAGGAGTTTTAAAAGCCGCTTTTCATGAAGAGAAGTGAAATCATGACACTTCCTGACAGATCCCAAAGTCCTGCCTCAAACTTTTGATGCGTGGGCATTCTTTGAAGGACTTGTTTGTTTGTTTGCTTTTAAATTATTGCAAGCACCAGGAAAGCACTCTCATGGGGACTTGCTACTCTTTAGATAAATGTGATTTCAGAAAAAAAGCATGAACAGTTCTGTCAGCTCAGAGGACTGGTAAAGCTGCCCCACTGAACATTATTTAGGCTTCTACCTCTGGATCCAAATAATTATCTTGCCTGCTTTCAAGAAAGACATTGCCTATTATTCACCTTCCTTACCCCCCCTATAATGGGAAAGACAAGCTGGGTTTATAGAAACATTCAAAATAGGCACACATACCTTTTTTCCTAGCATAACAAGCCACAATATAGCATTTTGATATTTTAAAAATATCCCCTAAAACTTTCCCTTTTTATTTAAAATAGTTTTTCTTTCCAAAATTCACTTGAATTTTACTTAAAGAAAAATGGTTTGGCCACTGAACTGAGAAGTCAGAGATCATCTAGATGTGTATTTCCAAGCTCTCCCCACCAACACGCTGGTACAGCTTCTTTTCCTGGCTTCTGAGGCAAGTTTCTGGGTACAAATTCTTCTGCTTAGTGCCTGCATCCAGCCAGTGAAAATTCAGGGGCTTGGTGACCCCTGAGCGCAAAGCTAATTCTGGCTTTTTCTCCAGCCCTCAAGCAGTCCTTCTCTCAGGGCCACACAAGTGCAGGAAACCCATTTTATAGTTAACTTCTGTTAAAGCCAAGAATATAGAGGTAACACAAGCCAATCTCACACACATATATTTTATACCTTCCTCAGTGAAGAGGCTTAGAAATTGAAAACAGAATAACCCCACATAGCATCATAGAATAGTTAGGGTTGGAAAGGACCTTAAGATCATTTATAACGTCTTCCTTCTCCTAGGGAGTGAAATGGGCTATGTAGGCTTAGGTTGGGATTGGGGTTTTGTGGAGGAGAAGAAGGCAGGGGTGTGTGTGGACCAAAACACTTAATACAAATTGAAAGGGTTCAAATAAAAAAACTGAATAATTAATCCAAATTCAGTGAATAGCTGCAATAAAAAACATTTACAGTAGCATCTCCAAAATGATACATTTTGGCTTTTCAGCCTCCTTGTATGTGAAGCATTAGATAGTAATATGGGGCACCCAGAGCACATATCAGGACTGTGTCTATAGAGAAGTAGCTTATTCTGATTTAGTCAATCTCTTAGCATAAGGACATTCCACAACCATTCTTGTCTGACTGAACTGGAGCAACGATTTGGTCAGAGACTTTCCATTTCACAATACAGCTCCTTACCCTACAGCTTCAGGGATTCTTAGGAGAGTTGCTTATCATATTCTCCAGAGGAAGAAAAACTTAGCAGCTGTAAAATTATTGATTGAATGTTGGATGAAGAGACAAACACAGGTTTCAATCCACCTTGGTGAGTGCCCTCTACATAAAACCACAAAATACTCCCAACGCATCTCTTCTTTCAGAGTGTGAAAGGTTGCATAGCCACATTTCCTTCTCATTTCACTATGAATGATCAAGTTTCTTTTTTTCTGATGCTTGAACAAAAAACACTTGGTTTTAAAACAAAAAACTACTCTGTAGTGAGCTAAAGTAGTGTAAGCTAACCAACTGAAAAGAGATTTTGTTATTTACATCCTTAAAGGTTTAACATAATACAGACGTAGTAAGAGCAGCATAATTATGTTGTGTCTGCACTAAGTTATCCCACATACATAATATCTTATGAAAAACTTTCTCTCATCCCATTGTCCCTTTAATGTAAGAGGAAAAATAAACAGCGAAGATAAAGTCAGCAAGTAAAATAGCTTGCTGGAACTCCTTTAACTCTTCCTCTTACTGCATGCCAATCCATGAGTACTGCTGAGGCTAACAACTGTTAAATACCTTAAAAGAAGATAAACTTACCACTTGTCTACACAGCCTTTCCTATCAAGGCAAAATGTTTTGCCCTGCTGCCTGCCTTTGTTTCACAGTCAGTATAAACAGTTCCCCTACTGGTAAGGATTCTAACCCCGTGGTGTTTATATTTTCTTTAGCCTGAATTATTTATCATTTCTTTCTTTACAATATATAAAAGAAAAAATAGCTAATGGAAGGGGCAGTAACACTGCTGAAGTTCAAAATACCTTTTGAAAACACTGAAAGACCTAGATATTTTGTCTTTGATATGTTGTCTAATTTTACTTAAGTTACTATATAAGTGCTTCTGTTCATGCTCTATGTCATTTACACAATATATTAACCATTTATAAAAAAAAAATCAAAACAACACACCTGTAATCCCACCTAAGTGTCTTTAGTGGCACTTTCCACATCCAAGTTCATAATTCTTCACTCTTCAGTATACTACTTTTGCCTTTGTACTGTATCCTTTCTTCTCTGAATTAGTAACACCTTAACAGTGCTCTCTGGTTGCCTTTCTCCTTTTAAATGTCTTTTTGAGCAACATGAATCACTTCCAATATTGGAATCAGCCACTTTTTCTTCAGTGGAAGGATATTTTTAATTTAAACTCAACAAACCATTTGACAAGAGCGCATTTTTTGCCTATTTGGGGAGGGGATGTCCTTTTTTTTTTTCTTTTTAATACTTCACTGTAGGTAAAAAAAAAAAATCAAATACACTCTATAGCAGAGCACTGACGGGTGTACAGCTGCTTACCTTATTGCTCATTTAACTACTACTGGTACAACAACTACACAGATGTTTGGTTTTCCACACTTTAATTATATACAAATAGTACTAGCGAACTTCATTAAGGTACCGCAAAAAAAGCCACTCCAAGTGTTATTGCATTTATGTTTTTAAATGTCATGATTTGTATTCATAACTTGAATTGGACATTCAGAGAGACATTTTTCTTACTTTCCATAACCTTCCTTTTCCTTTTTTGCTTCCTTTTCTTTTTGGTAGATTCTCTCCTTTTCCATGCCAAGTCCAATTGTTCTTTTTCTTAACAATCCAAAGATGAGGTTTACTGCAGATTTTGCTATTCAGTGCTATTACATTAAGGCACATCATTCTGGTATCTAGTTATCTCCTCTACTATGACAAGATAATGTGGGCTTGAGGGAACATACTAGTACCTCCTGTCAGCCCCCTCCTGTTACGTCAACTCCTCTAAGGGCATGTTCATACAAGGAAGCTGCTATAGAAAAAAAAACCAAGACAACGGGTGTTTATCTCAGGAACCATTCCACACCACATTTCCCTGTAGGCACGAAGATTTTTGCAGCACAATGCAATGCACTTCCAAAACAGACTGAAGATGCTGTTTCACATTATAGGTAAGCCAACCTAAAATAACCGAATGATTGCAGGGAGCGGGCTACCACCTACACTCTGGTCTTTCCATCTTTTCCAGACCACTGATTCTGCTGTTAGAAAGCTACCAGGACATAAAAATACCCACTTCTTTCTATAGCATCTAATTTTGTCAGTTTAGCTACCAGTTGGCTCACTGCAGAGTGGGACAAGTACAGTTCTGGTAGAAAAGTAGCAAGAATAGCACGTTGTTGGGAGTGGGAGAGGGAAAAGACAAATAGAACCACACCTTTTGGTGAATCTGCTGTATTACTGGACACCTTTCCACATATACAGCTCTTGAAAAAGCCCTACATATATATTTCAGAAGGGGCCCAACAAATAAACAAACAATTCAAGTATGAACCTGTTCTTGAGGCACAGAATCAGTCAAAAACAGATCATGCAAAAAATTCCTTCACAGATTAGGAAGCTTCATTAATTATGACAGTGTGGACATGTGTCTTTCAGAAATAGGGTTGAAACCAGACCAAACGATGACTTTTGGCTTCAGCTCCTTAGTGAGTGCAAGACCCTCTGAAAGATCTCCTCTGTACCCCAATACTGAGAGTCGTAACAAGATTCTTGCCATCAAACAATCACTTCAATGACTCCCTCTCGATCACTTAAAATTCCAGAATCCTGTGAAGTTTCTAATCCCTCACAGGAACCCTGTGACTTCTGCTGAGCAGGTGATAAATGCCAGAAAATTTCAATACAGAAACCTCAGGTGACAAACCCCTGGAAGTCGGCAGCAGAGCTGGAAGTGCAAGAAGTGCAAGGACACTGAACTGACACTCACAGGAAACAGACTGTAGGTACCTGGTCCGTTAATTTCTGTTAATTGCCTGAGAGCTCAACTTAGTTTCATTTGCTTCCACCTTGCATCTGCTTAGTCAGTTGGCCAGAAGGCTGTCTTCTTGCTGAAACATAGTTTGTCTTAATTATCAGAAGTCTTAATGGTGCAAATGTCATAGGGGACAGTCTCTTTAATAAGGTAACAGTTTGTGCATACCATCTATTGTTTGGCAGACACTTCCTCCTGTCCTCCCATCACCCCAACCCTTTCTTTTTTTTTCATATGTAAGCAAAAACAGCTCTATAAAACACTCAATTTTAAAGCAAGAACATTCTCCTCCTTTCATTTATTATTTTTAACAAATTCTTTGTTCCAGCCTGGAAGCATTGACATATGATTAAATCCCCATTTTGGGGCTTGCTTATACATAAAGGGCAACAAAATTTGGTCAAAACAAAACATGAATTAAATTGCTCTTATCTGTCCTCAACTCCAAAAAGTTGCTTGGTGAACTTCTTGAATCAGCCACTTGGCTTGGCCTGAATAAAAAGCCAACCTGTGCACTCTCTCAATCAATTCTTTAACCTTTCATATTATGCAAAGAACAGGCTAAAGCTGCTCCTGAAACAACTCAAACAGGAGGATCACTTGGTTTCTAGTTGTGAAAATGTCACTGATAACAAGTGTATTGTGGAGGGAAAAGAGATGCCACTCGGGCACAACTCCTTCTTTTGCAAAGTCCACATACTTAGAGGTCAAGTACTGGAGGTGTTCCCAGGAAAAATAAAGCTCATTAAATATTTCCTTAGGCAGCCATGTTGAATGAAAAATGCAAGAGGAAGGTCAAACAGATTCCTGAAACAGCATTAATAAATAGCTGAAGGTAAAGAACTTAAGCAGTAAAAAGAGAAAAATAAAAAGGTGAATGCAGGTTCTCACATAAAACAAAGTCAAATCTCAGGAAAAAAGTCTGTAAGCCTAAAGTTAAAACATATATATAAAACATGCCTGCAGCCAGTCAGAAAGTTGACATGGTCCAATCTTTTTCTTGAAGTATTCAACTATATTGCTTTTTAGAAAGAGTTACTCTTAATAGTAAAAGAGACATTTTAACCACCTTTCAATAATCTCTTTGCCATTTATTGGTGCATTCAACCTGACAGCATTTTCTAGCAACCAGCAGGTAGAGCACAAGATGGAGGAGTTAAATCACGCTGCAGAAAGTCCAACAGAAGGTCTATTGGTGCAAAACTGAAAAATAAAAATGAGAAGAGTCAGGGGCAGAAGTGAGGACTAAAGCATGCCATACTTGTGAAAACTCGCAGAGAAGGGTATTAATGGCAATCCGTGAACATGCGTCACATCACATTATTAACATGCTGAAGAAGAGCCAACTCAAGGAGTGAAGAAGCATGAGAAAACCTGTGAGGCAAGTCCCTCTCCTGCAGAACTAGAAATGAGATGCTGAATTAATATGATGCCAACCAAAAATTAGTAGCAACGCTTGATTCAGTTGCACTTTCTTGGGTAGAAGCTTGGTTTGAGCGGATGACACGCAGGACTCTGCAGGTAGCAATGAATTGGCAGAGTCATCACAAGAGTAAGATTTGAATTCCTTGCTTCAACTAACAGACTAAAGCTGTTCCTGAAACAGCAGGAAGAGAAGTATCTTTGCAGAAATACTGGTACCAAGTTTGAAGCATGGCTCTTTTCTCCCCACAGTTGTCGACTTCATTAACTTCTTGGAACATATGCCATATTTCACATAACTTATGGAGGATAAACATCACAGATAAGGTCTCTGGCTTATCCAGTATGAAAATGCTAAGATCTGTTGATTTCACCTAAGCTGCTTTAACTTATTCAAGAGCTGAGCAGGAATTGTTGCTTCCACCATTATTATACTTGGAAAAATTGTGCTGGGTTCCCTCAATCATTTGTCTTCCGACACCACAGAGATCAGAAAAAGTTGGTCTGAGGGCAACTTCTGGTCTGCAGAACACCCTCTGACTAACTGAGGGCATCTGGGGGCTGATCTGCAGAGATGCTATTTTCCTTCTGCCTATATTCTTAACTCATGTATTTCCTCTTGCTGTGGGGCAAGGGCAGACTAGACTAGAAAGAGGCAAAAAGACACAGAAACACTAGGGGATGTTTCTGGCTGGCTTTCAACAGGAAAACTTATACTGCAAGATGACACAAGCTTTAAACTACAGGAAGAACATGAGATATCTGTTCTCCTCTTCAGTCCACTAAGGTGATCAAGAGCTATGCTGCATATGTCCAAAAGAAGAAACTGTGCCACAACGCACATATTAACAAAAAAAAATCCCAAGGACCAACCCTACAACTTTACCTTGGAAATATCTGGCACAAACCACAACACAAAGCAGTGCTTCACAGACTGCTGGACAGCTGCTCCTTTATATCCCGAATAAAGAGAAGGGGAAAATATTAACATGGCTGGTAATGCAACCCACAGATCACAAGCTTGATTACACTGACTGTATCTTGTTTTCTTTAGAAAATGCAAGTCAGCCAGTCCAAGACAAGTGAAAAGTCAAAGAATAAACTGCTAGTCAAGATATTTCCATCTGCTGTCAACGTGTTTCAAAGTCAGAGTGAAGATCAAAGCATTAAAAATCATGAGACTACAATCTCAGTTTTTAAGCCAAAGGAAAGCATTTGGCCTACACATATCTCCCTTCAGAAGCAGTAGCCTTCACATCTCCAGTTGTTAAATAACACAACTTATGTCACCATGAGGATGCCAATGTAAGAATAAGAATAAAACTGAGGGTTTCACATAAACTGTGAAGTGCAACTTCAGGCTTAAAAAAAACAAAAACAAAAACAAAACAAAATAAGAAAAAAAAACAAAAAAGAAAAAAACCACAACAGAAAAAAAAACCCACAAAACACTATTCACACTAATCTTGATTTTCTCAGGACATGAGTAAGCTGGCCTACAGACAGCTTTACAAGAAACATGTATGGCATTAACACTTTAACAGGCTTCCTTGTGTCCACAAACAGGTAAACTTTCATACGGTTTGCAGAATCTAGCACAAAAGAGACACAGAGTAAAAAGATAATACAAATACTTGAAAACTTGACTAAAACCTTCCACCAGGTTACAGAAACTATCCTAAGATGCTTGGCAATTTCAAATGGAGTTTGAATTCAGTTAAACTATATTTATTTGGAGGAAAATCTAAAAAAACCCTCTTATTTGATCGAAGCATCTTTACTGCTATTTATTTATTCAAATTAAGTAATTTGGACAAAGTTAGGACTGTCATTCTTAATAATGCTAGAACTCCTCATCAGATGCTGACCTTACTTTATAAGCCTTGAACAAACACCATGTAATGTCTAAGCCTTTCAGATCACATTGGCTAAGAGCATACTTTGTGCCCAAATCCTCCTTTCTTGAAGGGTAAAGGTAATGCATGCAAGTTGACTGTTGATTTTCCTCACCATCCTTGCTAATCCTTTTTATTAGATTGTAACGTTTCTAATAAGTCAATTCTAGGCAATATTTGATTCCTAAGAAGGTATTCTCGCTTGTTCCTAACACAGCTCACTGAGTTTTGCCTCTGTTTAGTCCACAAGCTCACGAGTGGAAAATTTCTTTCATTTACTAGTAAAGAATCCATAAAGTGAAAAATCACACCTATTACCATGTAGAGATATCAACTGGAATGATAAACTCAACATGTTTGACAGTACAAGATCTGCTACAAGATTTAAGAGTTAAATGACGAAGAAAATAACTACGCCAAGTAACTACATCCAAGGCTACAGATGAGGGTCTTGACACAAAGCACTTAAAAATAAATAAGTAAACTAAAAAAATCACACAAGTTTAGAGAAGAGTTGAAAATTCAAACTTCAGTCCAACACCACAATGTCATCCTTCCTCTCAGAAGAGGTAGGGCACAGACTCTGCCATTAGCAACATGCATGTACCTGGGGAGCAGGGCAGAGAAACATTGATTTTCCTTGTAACACTCCTTAAATCTTCTCTAAGACATGCCAGTTTGCAGTTCCATATCAGTTTCAATGACAAGCTCTCTAGCATACCGGCACATCCATATTCAACACTGCAACTCAGCAGGAAGAAATCTTTCCGTCTGCATGTAGCTAAGCTCCCCTCTTCTTCAGGAGAGTACGATATGCTTCTCACTGTTTTTTATATAATTCTGAAAATATACTGTCTTCAGCAGCTAAAATTGCAAGGTAATCCTTCAATATGAATTATTAAACAAGCAAATATTTAAAACTCTTTAGGAAAGAAAAAAAAAATCCTATCCAAACCATTCTAAGTAAACTTTAAGTAATCTCTTTAAAATTATCCTAAAATAACTTCCCAGCCAAGATGATTAAAGGTCACCAGCACATTGCAAAGCATATTTTTATGAGATAAATTCCATTATAATTGCAACAAGTATTCCAGCCACAATTTAGACATAGAATCCAATTATCCATTTCATTTTCATTTACACCTTATGGGCTAGATCATTTATCACATTTCATGATAATGATCAGAAAGCACATGGAAAGTGATTTCTGGAGGTAACAAATTACCTACCATATTATCATAGCTTACAAGATCCTGTCAACAAGTACTACGCATAAATATGAGGTAATTAAATTTACAATGTGCAGGAGCATTTGATATGCCACTTGCTCTTCTAGCAGCTGCCAAAAAATCTGGATTACTAAATTCAACATACCAGTTTAGTTACTTAAGTACAGTAATTTAGCTCTTCACAACACATCAGGAATCATTATGCCACTAGAACATCAACAGGTAGAGAGCATGCTGTGGGCTTAAGATCTGGAGATGAATCTCTCATCATCTGGTATTATTGCTCCTTCCATTGAACCATCCATCATGTCTTCAGACAGCTTGGAATGATAGTGCCGGACCCTCACATTACTGCTCCTTGAACTCCGTATCATCCATCTTTTGCATCATTCCCCATTTGCAGGTAAGTATCATCTCCCTGCTGCAAAACTGAGTGTGAACCTGTAATGCCTTTAACCTGCAGTGCCACTCTAACAGTAATTGATTTCTTTTTATTACAGAGATAGCGCTCAGTAAAACTATGTACGGCTGCTGAAACTGGGAGATGGTCAGGACAGTACTACAATGCAAGTGTCTTATGCCTTTAGGAATATGACCCATTTCCAAAGAAATGTTGCTATATTTTCATTGCTAGCTATTTTATAGCGCATGTATATTTATCAATATATAAAACTGGTAGAGGAATATACATGCAGTTTTTGTTCCTGCAGTTCATCTACAATTTAATAGCAAGATTCACTCAAATGCAGCTGAAAATTAATGTCAGGGGTGGCTTCACTTTGTATTTTTGTTAAGTGATTCAGTATTAGAACACTATTAGGTCTTTAAAGACATACTAAAGCACAGAGGAGCACCTGCATTCAAAAAAGAACTTAGATTAACTCTACATTGATCATGGCACAAATTCACTAGCATGATGACTTGCATACCATAAACCAGCCAAGACTAAGCGTTTTAATTCAGCTTCATCTGAATGCTGTTATAAAAGTTTAATAAATCAAAATGATCAAAATGCCCCCAGTGGCAGGTTGAGATTCAGTTTCCAATTCAAATTCTCTTTAATATATGGCTTCTCTGACATCCTGCATTTTCTGCCATCTATGTTGAATTCTAAATGCACTTCTTCTTGTCATTACCATGCATCTACTCATCGGCACACTTTTTAACAACCCTGCACAATACACAGAAACATCAAACCTAGAGAGGTTTTCCTCTCCCCCAAACTGGAAAATGATAGCAGGTAAGGGAACTTTGTAGACCCTTAAGTAAATATTTTCTTAACCTCCACACTAATGTCAATGGCATTTAAACTGAGACAGACCATCCTGAGCTGCAGTATTCAAATATAGCATTTAATTTAAATAAATATAGAGACAGACCAGATACTGGAAAGGAAATTATCCAAATGAAATACAGCACTGGTGTGGATGGGGCAGGTTCGGTAAATCTCTAAAATGAGAAAAATGACATCTCAGCAAATGATCTTCATGTCATTGTACTTGGATAAAATGCACATATAAGAAACAATGAAACCCCCTTATTTCCTCCCTAAAGTGAGACCTGCCAAGAGGTTTTTTTTTGCCTCTTTCTTATCTTTGTACTGACTCCCATCACGTCTAAAGGAAAACAGGGATCCCACTATTCAGTTATTACATTTTAATTTCCCAAATGCTGTATTTGCTGTTTGGATTCACTTATCTACTTTCCCAAAACAAAGTCACATGAGAAAATGAGAGACGTATATGACAACACCTAAAAGGCAAGACCAGGCTAATGCAGGCAGTTATTAGTGCCACATCTGTGGTATCACTGGCAACACAATTTTGAACTGGGCTAAGTGAAGCTGCATGATATCTTGGCTTTGGCAGAGCAGGTGATAGCCAGCTTATGCTGCCTGTAAGGAAGCCAGTAATACCTGGTTTGCCACAGAAGCATTAGACCTCATAGGACTATTACCTAAAGCTAGCACTATGCTGTCTGGTACAGACATAACTCCTCTGCAACTGTGAGCAATCTGGGCAAGTTCATTGCAGGTCACTAATTCCCATTATGGTCTTCCACTGATTTTGACTATCCTATTTTACTGCCAAATCATGATGAGGTCTACACAAGACCTTACAAGAACAAGTAGCGGCCCATTGCCGTTTAAGCAGGGGAGGGCCCTTTTCCTGCCCTCCTCCCAGTTCCAGGCTCCCAGCCTTTCAGCCAGCTCTCATGAGCTGATTGCAGTCCCCAGTAAGGCGAAGGTGTCCCAACTAGGCTTTGATGGAGCAGCTCGATGCCCATTTTGTTTGTTGAACAAGCTCAAAGAAGTGACAGAGCCCTAAAGACAAGAGAAGAGGAACAGTGTGAAGCTAGGAGCATAGGAGAGGAGCAAAGCCTCTCTTCCTGCCAATAGCTGCCCCCTCACTTTACCTGAACACTAAACACCTCAGAGAAGTTAAGAGGACTTCCACAGGGTTTGCTGTCCCATGTACTATTATACAGGTGGGATGAAGCCTTTCAGAAAACACAATAGAAACTGCTGGCTGCTTCTACTCATTAACTGAAAGTGCCACAAGAGCATCAGCATCCACCACAGATGTCAGGAAAAAGTACAGAGCAGGCAAAGAAAATGGCAAACAGACAATGTAGCTGGCACTGAATTAATTAGTTAATTGTGAATCCGGTTTGGTTCCTGCATGGTTACTTTTTAATAGGTCATTTTTAAGCTATGATCCTTATACAAAGATATTTAGCAGTTATGCAAAGCTCTATTGAGGTTATAAATCTGTGCTTTGATACAAGAAGTTATCCATTATCCACTCTTACCAGTTAATGATAACAAGACTGAGTCTGGTTAAGAGAGGATCTCATAAAAATAAAGATTAAAAAAACTCCTTATACCAGCTCAATCAGCTTGCATGGTCACTTCTTTGATGTAACCATTAATTTTGTATATCGTTAGCACCTAATAAGCTCTTTTGATAGCCTCTGTGGTTTGCTATGTAGAATAGCATACTTTTGATAAGAAACAAGATGACCAGCTGGCTCTGTACTTCGCCCCTCTGTTCTACACTCATACATCTTCTCCCTGAAGGAAAAACTAAGGAGCATCACTAATATCCAAGCTGAGGCTGTATTGCCCCCTACTTAACAGACACCTGAACCACAGATTCCATGGAACCTATAGTCCTATGCCAAAACAGGACACCTCTACATCCGCTCTTCTCTGATAATCTGCCCCAAATACCAGCTTCTGAGCCCAGCCACGGGCAGGACATGGGGCTACAAGAGTCTGGCTTTTGCTCTGATCCAGATCAGCCACTTTCAAGTTCAGGGCATGCAGTAAGAAGATGCACATCAGCACTGAAAAGGCTAGCTTCTGCTAATGTTATTTTGGACTATATGAAGCAGTACGAAACTCATGTCTTATGAGATAAAAGTAAAACTTGTGCTTTACCTTACATGTTACAGATCTTCCTGGAGAACAAATCACAGAACTACAACAAAATAACAGTTCCATTAAAAAGACTTCAAGAGGATTATAAGGAGGTAGAAATGCTCTCCATCCAAACTAAGCCAACACTGCAATGTAAGCAGTTCATCACACCAAACAGGAGACTGATCTGTCAATAACTGAAGGGTTTACTTTTTGTGAAAAACCCAAACATATACACATGAAAAGACTTCAAAATGAAAGCACCTTGCCCCCCTGCCCCCCTCCCAGAAAAAAGTAAACAATCAAACTGACTGCTATAAAGCATTGTAGCATCTCATGTTTAACATGTCCATTTGGACGATAGGACAGACAGGGCCCTCAGCAACTTTTCTGATGACACCAAACTGGGAGGAGTGACTGATAATGCCAGAGGGCATGCTGCCCTTCAGATGGATCTCAACAGGCTGGAGAAATGGATTAGCAAGAGCCTCAAAGTTCATCAAGTGCAAAGTCCTGCACCTCTTGTGCTGCCCCAGCAACTAGCATACTTTGGTAGCCACCCAGTTGGAAAGCAGTTACCAGAAAAGGACTTGGGTGTCCTAGTAGACACCAAGTTGAACATGAGTCAGCAACATGCCCCTGTGGCAAACAAAAGAAAACAAAACAAAACCAAGCAAAAAAACAACCAAACAAAACCTCCAAATCCAAACCAACCAAACAAAATCCACTAATGGTATCCTGGGCTCCATTAGAAAAAGTATTGCCACCTGGTCAAGGATGATGATTCTTCTACCCAGCACTGCTGGGTCCAGTGCTCAATTCCTTGGTACAAGAGAAACATGTACATACTGGACAGAGTCCAATGAAGGGACAATCCAAAGATGAAGAAGGGAATGGAGAATATTTTTCCATGAGGAAAGAAAGGCTGAGAGAGCTGGGACTGGTCAGCCTAGGGAAGACTTAGGGGGATCTTATCAGTGTATGCAAATACTGAAGTGAGGGTGCAAAGAGGATGGAGTCAGGCTCTTTTCAGTGGTGCCCACTGACAGGAGCAGAGGCAATGGCCAAAACCTGAAACTTAGAGGGTTGTCTGAACATCAGTAAATGGCTATTTGCTGTGTGGGTGATTGAGCACTGGCACAGGCTATCCATGGAGGTTGTGGAGATACTCACAAGCCAATCTGGACAGAGTTCTGGACAACCAGCCATAAGGTTGTTTGAGCAGGGAGGGTCTGACCAGATGACTTCCAGAGGTCCATTCTAATCTCAACCATTCTGTGATCCTGTCTCTTCAAATGTAACTCTGGACAGCTACGATTGCTCACTATGGAAAAACAGAATTGACTCTATTCCAAAAAGTGTTATCTCCTGCAAACCAAAATCACTTGGCTTCTTTTAAAAATTCAGTGAAAACTATTTTCTCTTGCATCTCCAGGAAAAGCAACCTTCTTCCACTTTCAAAAGAAAGTAAGCAATGCACCTATTAATGACACAATGTTGGCTTAGCAAACATTGAGCAAACAAGATGAGCAGAGCTTGTCTGAACAGAAAGAGACAGCAGAGTTGTCTGAGGAGGAAGCAAGGCTGCTGGTAGATGTACGAAGTGTTCAGGATTTGTATCCAGTTCAGTTAGTTACTTACAAACATATAGACTTATTGAGGTATTTTCCTATATTCTTGTTTCCTTCTTCTTATGTAAACAGATTTTGACTTCAGGGTAACATCCCCTCTTACCTACTCTAAGAAACAGGACTGAAAATAGTAAGTTTCCTATGTTAAACCTACTTAAAGAGGATAATATCTTAATACAGTAGAGAAATTTAAAGCAGAGGACGCCACAAAAAGATCAAGTTAGTTGGATCCTGGACTCTCTGAAGGATGCTTACACCAAAATATACACCAAAATATAACTTAGTGAGGTTTAGAAAAACCTCGCAAAATCATGTCATCATCTTTCAATTGGTGCAAAGTCATTAAGACATTGTCACTGCTTCTCCCACAGGGATCCAACCATTAGAGAATTAGGCTTCAATTAATGAGAAAACTTGGGATGCAGAGTAGTTTTGAAGGTGGGCTGAGTGTCCAAAAGACTAACAGTATTAATATCTGTACTCCAGGAATGCACCTTACAAACCAAGCATAGCAGCCACATGAGTGTTCTGACTCACAGCTAAAATGTTTACATACTCCTATAGAAATCTGGCAGTGGTCCAAAGGGGCACTTAGCCAAGATAAAGATGTAAAGCCCACAGATTTCAACAATGTGGACTGTGGAATCTCTCTCCCCAGTTTCTCCTCTGCTCTGAAATCTAGAGAATTCACAGAAACACACAAAGACCCAGCTCAAGACTCTTCAAATATACAATCCAAAGCCCTATTACAGACCACCACTGTCTCAGGGAAACTGAATTTCTGAACACATTACAAGGTATTAATAATAACCTGACTTGTGTAGTATTTCTGATGTGGGCGATATGAGCAGAGGTGCAAAAAAGCAAAATCTATTATTCATCACACAGAGAACTAAGCAAATGACAAATATATGGTAATTTTGCAAAATTGGCACAAAAAGAATTAGCTTATTTGCAAGTAGGGAGTATATATTCAGACAACCTGATGCATCTACTTCTATCTGCCACCTATTGCTCTCCTTGGCTTATATTTAAGCCTATTATTATACTGAACAAATAAACCAGGTAGTAAAGTTAAGGACAAGCATTTGGAGCAAGTCAAGAGAGATTCATTTTTTTCCCAGACAAAACAAGTATTCGTGAAATTTGGAAAGTGAATTTCAGTCCATAACTTTCTCAAATGAAATACTTCAAAGTTTCCTTGTAAGAGGAAAAAAAATGATATTACTATACAAAGTACTTGCCAGGGGCAAACTCCATCTTCTGGCATCACCAGAGACCAGCTGAATTGCTGGTTTTTTCCTGTATAAAATCCCTAAAACGATTTCAGACAAGAAAGGCAGAAATATAACTACCAGACTTAATAAGAACTGCTCCTGATGGTAAACAAAATCCAGCAAGGGAAACAAAGAAGAATTTAATCAAAACCCTCAAAAATCTGAACCTAATGACTTTGAGAAGTAAATACTCAAAACAAAATAGCCTCTTTCATATTCACAAGCTCATATACATAGATCAGTTTACCAGAACTTGTGATTTCTGGAATGACAGTCAGAAGACAGTAGTGGAAAACATGTGGAAGAAAACTGCCTTTCTATTCTTTTCGGTTGCTATCTTGGATTTACCAGGGTCATGAAGACAATTCCATACTGGAACTATAAATCAAAGTGTAGCCCCCCCACCCAGCTTTGACCCCACCACAGAAGAACCGTTTGGGTTGGATGAAGAAATGTTGAAGAAAAACTACATTCACCTAGTGAAAACATTAAAATAATGCCATATTTTATGACTCAACATGCAGAAATTTATCAGTCGAACCAGACATATGGCAGAGCTATTAGCAGATTATTACCAAACACTACAATTGATTCATACATTTTGAGGTTTTTTCCCCTTAGTTTTCTCCGTCTTTAACACTAACCTTGCATAACCAATTCATCTATGAGTTCCACTACAAAACACAGAACACACCACACTTCCTGCTGATTTTGCAGTATTATAATATTATGTTTTGTTACTCCGCTAACAATGTGTAGCTACTTTAAAGGAAAATAAACTTTGAAAAGCATATAAACACTTTACATAAAGTGGTTTTCATTATTATACCATATGACAGAGTGGAGTTTTTTGACAATCAGAGCAACAAACTGCTGTTTCACAAAAACAAAAGATCAGACATCTCTCACGTGGATCTTCCAGGTACACTGCAACCAAAGAAAGTGGTAATTTTATTCCTGCAGGACAACCTGAGTAAAAGACATTTCAAACATGTATAAACTGAATTTGGATTAATTTAAGAAGTTTTGCTAACAAACCACATAAGAGTGCAACTTCAGCTTCATCTTCTGCCGACAGCTACTTTTAACATGCCAGGTCAACCAACTTGATCACAACTGCTGTGATAAAAACTACCTTGTTTCTTGATGCACAACATCACTTCTCTGATAAATATTGCCAATTTCAGACAAATATTCCAGTAGGCTTTTTTTAAGAGCTCTGAACAATGACACAGTACAAGAACTGATTACAGGGTGAAGCCCTTACTGATTGAAGAGCTGTCTGTTTCGTACTGTAACTTGGAAAGTCTACACAAGTGTACATATCAAACAAACACAAGTCAGGGCACAGGTGATTTCTTTGGGCACTTAATTTCTACAATTCCATGTTAAGTCACAAAAGCAGCAGAAAAGCTTTGAGAGCATGATAAACTTGTTGTCAAAAGCAATAAAGAAACAAGTAAAAAGAAACTGTCAGTGTCTTCTCATTCACCCTTACAGATCACAACTACTGTTCATCCAGCATCTTCCTCAAGTTCCAGAGCAGACAGCTCTGAAGACTTCAAGACATTACCTTCCTAGAAATTGCCAATTTACCAACCACCGAGGGAAAATATAAATAGAAAATTAAACCGATGGAACTATTCAGTATAAGTCAACTAACAGTAATGACAGTACCAGGCTTCCTGTAAATCAAAAGGGAAAGGAAGAGCTCCTTCTACATATATCCAAGAATGACAGTAATGCCATAGAAATCATGTAAAACAATCAGTACAATGAAGCCACTGAGCTGGGAGTTGAAGACCACCTCTAAGCAAAGGTGAGACATTAGATCATTGACTGGAACTACTTTTGGTAAAATATCATAACCGAATTACAAATTCTATCTCAGTCTGACTTTTCCTAAAGAGATTAATAAGAGCAATTGAGTTATCCTTTTCAGGGTCTTTAAATGCATACTATCCCTTTGTAATAAATATTTGTAATAATGTTTAGAACTCCACTGATAGTAATTCTTCTGTTAAAGCTCAAAATTAAATAATAATGTGTATTATACCACCATAAATTTCCATTACCAAGCCTACCTTAAGGACTGCCAACCAGAAAAGTATCAAATGCCTTTACATCCATATTATGCTACCACATGTCTGTACAGATGCAGAATATGTAATGACCTCATCCATGTACCTGAACACCCAAGTCTGGAGTTACAGGGCAACAACTCTTGCTCCTCATCCCTCACTCTCTAATAACAAGTACTATCAGTAAAGTTTGGCTTCTACAAACTGAAGACCTTATCATTACTCAAAATGATCTGGAAGCAATACTAAAGCCATGACAAAGTAAATTGTGTTTCATCATTTTTTCCCCTCCTCTGGCTGTGAGAACATACAGATCAATACTCTTCAGCATGAGATTCTGCTGCGAAATTTTCATTTGTTACAAACAGCAACAAAAGGGCCCGAAGCATGCCCTGTCACTTTCAGTTTAGAAGGAAATGCACTAATAAACTCTTCCCCCTGGGTCATCTTTGACAATGGGCAATACTATGCCAGCTCTTATTAAAGGCAATTCGTATCAGTGGCCCAAAAATTTCCTTTAAAATTATCATCTTTTGTATCCATGTAGCGGGATGTCAGCTTTAAAGTGCCACTGAGATATAGGACCTGTCATTATGGTTAATTTTCAGTACAGTTTTAACACCAGGGTAGCTGATCCCTAAGGGTATGGGTATTCTTTTTGGCTAACAAGATTTATTTAGTGGTTATCCAGACAAACAAGGAAATATATTACTGCATATTGCTTTTTAAATATAACAGCAAGCAATAAATCCTGCTGTAGAAACATAAATCTTTAATCTTTACCATAATATCAAATAGACGAAAATATTTCTACATTAGTTTTTCCTTTTATTTTGCATTTTTAAAGACTTATATATATATACATATATATATAAAAGAGAAGGAAAGGAAGGCAGGAAAGGAAGGCAGGAAAGGAAGGCAGGAAAGGAAGGCAGGAAAGGAAGGCAGGAAAGGAAGGCAGGAAAGGAAGG
>JASSUY010023338.1:52133-62520 GCA_032466535.1 Forpus xanthops
CAGGAAAGGAAAGGAAAAAGGGAGATGGAAGGGTGGGGGGAAGGGAGGGGGGAAAGGAGGGGGGAAGGGAGGGGGGAAGGGAAAAAGGGAAGGGAAATGGGAAAGGGAAAAGGAAAAGGAGAAGGAAAAGGAAAACAGAAAAGCCAGGAAAACAAGAAAAGAAAGGAAAAAAGAAAAGAAAAAGAAAAGAAAGGAAAAAAGAAAGAAAGGAAAGGAAGAAATAAAAGAAAGATTTGGGGTTTCCAACCCTAAAAGCACATAAAGAGTAAAATTAACCTTAAAATATGAAACCTATATAGCTGTTATATATATATAGCTATAGATCAAGTTTATGTTTCAAGCCATAAAGATGGTATTCTCTGTCAAATGGCCTAAGCTTCACAGCAGCACAATATGCTGCATTTTAAAAGAGAACTATGAAGTTTGATATTGTTATCACATTTTTTTCTCAGAGAAATAGTGCTTTAAACACCATTTTATTATTTCATTATACTTGGAAAAAATTAGAAAACTTCATCTATTAGATAAATACATCATTTTCCCCTACTTTTCTAACAAAATAAAGTCTGTTTTCATGCTGTAACAGGAGTAATTTCATTTGTTAGGATGAAGACTATCTTATACTTTGCTAGACAAAAGGTACATCTAACAAAATAAAAGAAGCTGTTAACATTGTCTAAATCCTCATACAGTCAGCAAAGCCCATTTCTATTGATTTTATATAGAAGGAATAAAATCTAGTTGACCTCAATCAACTTCTCTCTCAGGAAAAAGACCTCCACCAGAAATTGCCAAATACCATATACCTTAGAGCATTTCCCATGCTACATTAATTTCTACAAGCGGTCACTTGCTTTCCCTGTCCCAGACCCAGATGTAGTGGCTGACTCCAGATGCCGTGGCTGACTCCAGATGCCAACTAACCAAACAGCCCATTGCTGGAGCAAAGTGTCAAGCAAGAGCCCATTCTGTAGAATTAAGAATGTAGCATTAAGGTGTACCTTAATTCTTTGTCTTCCTTGGCCAAAACACCCTCTACACTGGGCACAGCAGCACCACAGACAGCTTTTGTACACTTTTTTTTTTTCACCCAACTAAAATTACATAAAGCCTCATGACAACTAAAAGGGAAATGGGCAGTTTTGCAGGTGATGCAATTAGGCAAGGAGAGGCTTAGTAACTTATTCCAGGCCAAACACAGCAAGTGACTTTTGGAAGTGAAAACTGAACTCAGATATTCAACTATATCTCTTGCTAGTCAAGATTACATGTTTCCAGAATACAAAATGTATAAATAAATCACTAACCCATCATCACAATGCACAAGCTATGGCTGCATCATGCAGCAGGCTTCTGAATGAATGCAGAAAAAAAACAACACCAGTATTTCAAGTATAAAAGACACATTTCTCTTTTTCTTCTTTCTACTTCAGAGGTTAAAAATCATCATAGAACATCACCATAATGCTCAGAACTTGGGAAGCTAAAAGTTTACAACTATTTTTATATATGTGTCTCCCAGGTAACAGAACAATGTATTATTTGTGGTACTACCAGTCTGCTCGAGGTGACAGATTTTAAAACGGAATGTTAATTAAGTACAGTGGAATCTCCCTTACCTGTAAAAATACTTATGACAAGCAGTTTTCACCTAACATTTAACAAATAGCACCCACAGAGAAGCATACCAGCATGTTACATTTGCACTGCAGGATCAGGGTTTTTACACACATACATTCTACAGAAAGCAACTGTGAGAAGTTTTGCAAACCAGTCTTTCATTTTACAGTAATTTCAGAAGCTTCACAAGGGTATCTTTGTATGATCATTTCAGATCAAGGTATCTGTAGGCTAAGTAAATGTTCTTAATTGTGGTATTAAGAACATTTAACTGGATAAAAAGAAAGCAACTAAAATTTTACCTCGAACAATAAGTTGAGCAAAATTTGACACTCCAGAACCTCTCTCCGACTGAGTTACACAGCGGTATAAATCCTGGTCAGTTTTTGTCACCTCTTGCAACTTAAAGGTAGCAGCAAATCTTCTGTGATTTATATTTTTAGTTTGAGCAACTGGAATGTCTTCTCCATTTCTTCTCTGAAAATAAGAGTAACGAAGGTAGAGTTATCTCGCAAGAATTAAAAGACATTTATCATGATAATCATATAAAGAATACATTAAAAAAAAACTAACAAACAACAATGCATTCATCCTGCACTGCATTTCCATGGTAGAAGAGCTCAGTGTTGAGGTCCCGTTAAGAAACAAGTAGTACTCAAAAGTATATCAGAATCATAGAATAGTTAGGGTTGGAAAGGACCTTAAGATCATCTAGTTCCAACCCCCCTGCCATGGGCAGGGACATCTCTCACTAAACCATGCCATCCAAGGCTCTGTCCAGCCTGGACTTGAATCAAGTTTAAAGGTGAGAAGCACCATCAGGCTTTTACACTGCCACAAAACATAACTACGACATACTCAAGTGCCACTGCTTCATAGGTGAAATCTTTCTAGGAGAGTCCAGCGGTAGCCACTGTACTCCTAAGAAAATTCATTCAACTTCAAGTAAGATTATAACAGATACACTACGTATATTGTAAGAAATACTTAAGCAAACCAGGCATTGAGGGATTTCACAGGTTTTCAACAGTTGTTTATCAGCAACTGGCCAATGCTTCCTTTTTAACGATACCTTTTAACTGTCCAAATTCAATACCTTCTAAATTTGTACTTTTATTATATATCAAGCACCACCTATCTACCTATATCTAGTGGAAATTGAACGGGGAGAGAAGGAAGCTTCTAAAAGAGTAGTAACATATATCTCATGTAAAGAAAGCAGCTTAAAGAGTTCTGAAAATATCACAGCTACCACAAATCACTGAAAATATTAATCTGTCTAGAGCTCTGGGGGCAGGGTGAGAGGTCAGAACGGCAGAAACAGTTTGAGCTTCTTTCTGATCTTATTACCATTCACATTAAATGATCAGCTTTGATTTTAATTGAAAACCAGACCCTCCATCAAAAGTTAGCATTAAGAAAAAAATAAAAATAAATCCAGAAGCACGCACCAAGTGAACAAACTATTTTACTGCTCTCTCCCATGGATCAACCACATGTTATTCCCTGACCAGAATACAGTTTCTGAGCTTTGCTCAGTCACCAGAAAGACATCATAATTTCCTTCTAGCTGCGTTGCCTGCTCTGCTTGATACCTAGCCAAATGTGACCTCCAAGGACATTTTTAGCTCTAATCAACCCCTGGAATGAGAAACTTCATTGAGGTATTAAACTCTAAGCTTTCTGTCTAACACAACAAGTGCTATTGCTGAGCCACAGAATTTAATAACCTGAAAGCCTGTGGCAAAATACATGGGGGAGAATAAGGAGATGAGTCAATGATGCATGTGTATATTAGCTGGCCTCCTGTCACAGGCAGGAGTACTTCATACTCAAACACTTCATTTTACGTCTGCCCTCTGTGATCTTAGCATGAGTTAGTCACTCTCTAAACAGTTTTGCAGTAGATTAGCCAGGGGTTCAGCACTACTTCAAACTCACTGAAACAAGTATTCATTTTAATAGTTAAAAAGTTTAAACAGATGAATTTTAGCTTCTATTGTCTTTTCTTGCAGGAGTCAAAGCACCCATCCCATGCTTCACTGCAAGCCTTGGGGGAAAAAGTTCATCTCTAAGAATCTGTCAGATTTCAGTCATTAGTATCCCACTACAAAAAAAAACACACCATCACCTTTACCGACAGCAAGTTGTGAGTGTATGGTTTTCTCGTTTCATGAAGACACCACCCAGTTTTTTCTTCCATAGCCGCTCTTCCTGACATTACACCAGAAATGGCAGGAGGCCATTACCCAAGGGTAAGCTCAGCCTGTAGGACTCTATTGGTGAGATGCAAAGAATGAAAATGGATCTCCAACAGAAGATAGTGTATGAGATCCTTCCAAAAGGTACTTTCACTGCTTCTCCCTCAGTCACCATTCTGTAAACACCAAAACCCTGCTTATTTGACAAGGTGTTCACAGGGCAAAAGCAGTGGAAGTTGAGCACTTGGAAACCTGGATCCACTGTAGTGCAGTCAAGTCATCCTGTGGCAAGCACCGGCTGTCTAACTCAGCTCTACTGAACTTCAGGGATCAATGAAATTATTAAAATACCACTCAAATGAGGTGTGATGTTAAAGGCTTTATTTCAGTGCTGCTTAAGCTACAGCAAAATTATTTTGGGGGTAATGTAGCTCTCCCTCCTGTTAACTGGCAGCTTCTCATAGGAAAAGCTAAATCTGAAAGCAGGATTTAAAAGCTACTTTCCCCCTTCCTTGCCAGTTTTGACCAAAGGCTTGAACTCTCTGGAATGATAACTTAATATAAAAACTGGATCTACTGCCTTGAACTAAGCAAAATAAATAAACCTTATGGTACTTCCTTCCTCTTGTCCATGCCCTCCCACAGCATATGCTCTCACATGCACCTCAACCAGCCAGTAAATAAGTGTCAAGCTCCCCCAAAAAACACAAACTTGACAAATAATTGTTAAAATTACTAAGCAGCATATAATAAAGAGAAAGTGTATTTGCAAAAATGACATGACAGCAGACTTGACAAGTAACCCATGTAATGCAGTCATTCTTGATCATCTATGGAAAGAAAAACAAATATTAAAGAGTTTTCTAAAATGGAAGACTGCCTTCACGAAGTCCACCGTTTTAAATTTCAATGGCAAGCACTTACTCTACAGCAGAGAATCACATCCAAGCTTTCCATGCAAAATAATTTACTCTCCGAAGCTCAGAACTTGCTTACTTAAGCTCATCTGCACTCTTCATGTTGAAAAACAAAGTGAATTGGACTCCTACTTAAAATGAAATATTGATGCACTTTCAGAGCACTTGATCAAAATGAAATTTAACAAGCTTTACACTTCTACTCCAGCAACAAAACCGAGGATTTTCTTTTCTATTTACATCAGTAATTTCCTAACATTTTATCTTAGAAGGCTTAAAGTAGTTGCTCAAATTTCTCTGCATTAGGATTTGTTTCTTGGACTCCAAATGTACAATTACATTTTCAAAGTCTATCTTTATGTACAGCTTACCAATAATTTTTTTTTTTTTCACAAAAATGATGAAAATTTCAAAGAGAAGAGAATTCTCACTTTAAAATTAATGTTGAAGATAGTAAGTTGCGCTCATTTCAATTCATATTCCTTACTCTGGTAAGCCATTAGCCAGTCAGAATTCAGATGCACTGCAACAATCTCTTAATTAAATTCTTCTTTTTAATGTCAGGGCATTACCACTGATTTTAAAGGAGTGGGAAGAAAGGCAGCAGGACTCTTTGCTTATTAGAGGTTTCTGGTACCTACTATTTCAATTTATGTCCTGCTCACACTGAACAGAGCTTCAAAATGCTGCTTAATTAGGTTTTAAAAATTCAATTTAAAATTAATGCTGAGTTATACTAATAGGTAATGGCTGTACCCTGTGTGATCCTTGGTTCCTCCAGTCCCTTGCTGTCTGATTTGATAACCCTGAATTGCTCATTCAGGAGAGGTCACCACCAGGCAAGTCTCCGTTTGTGGAAATAACTCTGGGCTTCACAAAGAACTACTCTCTATAAACACTTCATTAAAAGACATATAAGCATGTGGAAAAACCTCTTTAATTCTGGCATTTCAAGCATTTAAAATTATGACCTTAAATAAATCTCTATGACTTCACAGTTATTTTTAATTTGATAGGAACATGATCTTTTTTTTTTCCATGCAGTGAAATGAGATCATCTATATTTTAAAGTCAACAGTAAAGTCTATGCTACTTAAAAAACAATCATAGGCAAATTAATCATTAGCATTAAATTTCTCTCTTCTGTCTCAGGAAAGAAGTCAAGCATTTCATAAACATGAAATTTTAATGGATTTTCCAGGACATGAATGCAACCAGCAGCATCTAAAGCCAAACATTTTATTGGTAAGATTTACTTGCATTTTTAATTTCTTAATACAAACTTAAAACTTAGCTGCATTTCTCTCTCAATTCTTGAGGTTGAAAAGCAATGCGTCTTGCTTTTTTATTTTAAAAGAAATAAGATACCATACTTTTCTGTGGTGATGTTTTCCTGAACTCTACTTTTTCATACTAGTGATTTTTATCAGCCTGGACAGCTCAACCTTACACATCCTCATCCCTTTCTTAGTGTAAACACCTTAAAATAAGTCCGCTCCAGTGCTAATAATTACAGTCAACTCTGATTGCCTTCTCAGGGTCTCGGTTGGATGCCAGGATGCCTCCAGAGATAAGAAGATGTCAACACTTTGGCTGCAGTGACACACACGTTACTTTGGCAGCAGTGCCGATTTCAGCTGGCTCCCACTGTCTTCCCTTCTCGCATTCACTCCAGTGCTCATGCAGAAAACTGACCCAGAATAAAAAAATACCTTCCTGGAAAACATACTCCCTCCCTATTATCATCAGCAAATGAGTTAGCTCGTGATCGGATTCACTGCACTGCCACAAAGAGTGGAGAGGGCAGGATCCATGTTGAGAGCAGGGCAAAAGCTGAAAGTGCCTCAGCAACTCGATCCCTCAAGGTGCAGTGAAAACTTCATTGGACAGCAGAACGGCCGGAAGGATGCCCCTAGCAGCCCATGGACTTACACCTCTGCTGCCTCCAAGGAAAAGGGAATTTGCAAATAACATGCTCCAAAACATTCCCGGTTTTACTCATTGTTTTAAGGGAGAAATGTCATTTTTGCAAGAGGGAAGAGGGTTGAATGCGGACAGTCTGAATGCCAGCAAAAAATACTTGATATCTGCCAAAAGATGCTTTTAAAAAATAAAACTATGTGAGGGGCATAAACAACACAAATAACTACACTTTTAAAATTTTACTTACATGTAGCTGTCTGACACTTTCCAGTACACACAACATATATTTTTATAGCAGTTAAGAAATAACTTCCAAATGCAGAAAAATCTGTATTTTATAAAAAATATTTCTTTTTTATTTTTATTGTATTCTGTCACACAAATGTATCAATAAATCTTGGGGCTTTAATTAAGCATACCAAAACCATGATAAAGCATGGCATCTATTTATCATAAGAAATGATAAATAAAAATTTATTTTTTTCCCCATCTACAAAAGAGCAAAAGACTGAACAAGTGGCAGTATTTTTTCCAGTCAATCTTATTTACAAATGGTTTAAGGCTAAGACATATTTCTTTTTCAAGCAGAACGTGAATTGGAACTATAGCATAAATAAGACACCTAGACAGTCTTTTCTTCTTACCACACAAAAAGAGGAAATAGCAATTTCTTTTGTTTGACCAATTTCTTAAGAGAAAGCATGCAGTTGGAGTTTAAGGGTTTTTTTGGTAGTAAATTAATATAGCTTGCTTTAACTTGCTGGTCTCCCTACATGCACAGCAGACCAGACTAACACTCTACTTTCCAATGAAACACACATTCGTTTATTAGCAAGACGCACGAGAAGGATTTTCCCACACAAACATATCTGAAGATCTTGAATAAATGTGACAGGCCAAATCTTATCCTGCATTGCACTGCAATACAGAAAAAAATCGTGATTACTTTAAATGTCCTGGTTACGTGCACTGCTGTTACTCAAACTTGTCCACTTTGAAGTAGTTTAATTTCTCTCGCCCTGCACTGAACCTCCTACTGAAGAAAACAAGGTTGCTCATGAAATAGCCTAATTGAGAGCCATCTGGCCCTTCATAGGTGGCATTCCTAATTTATTTTATTATAATAGAATCTACCGGAGGCAAGATAGCAAAAGTCATGCTACAGTGATCCTCACTGTTCCCCTACACAAACAAAAACGACACTTCCTTTTTCTGGATATTTTAAAGCCTCTTATTTTGAACCTAATCTAACGTATGCCATAAAAAATCTCTATTAAAAAAATTATAATAAAGAAGTTTTTCAGAAAGCTATAGTTCTTGAATGCGGTGTTGTTGATTTAACCAAGAAACCAAGCAAACAAAACCAAAACCAACCAAAACAAAAAACCCAAACATAATTCATAGAATTCTGGACACAGAGATTAAAGTTCTATACTGCCTTAAGCAGTGTATGCTGAACTACAATATTCACGCTGCAGCTCAAAACCAAAAAGATGATGACAATGAAGGAAAAAAGTCACAAAAAAATCCCCACTACTGAAGACTAACAGTACGTGAGACAGTTCCTCAAAAAATCTTTAATAGATGATTTTACCCTTTTCTAAAAGCAGCCAAGTACACCAGCCACTCTTATTCTGTAATTCATTAAATCCTGCAGCTATTTGAGGAAATAAGTCCTGGGGTACCAACCACCCATCACATCGCTGCCAAGGAGACACCTTGAATGCAGGTGTTAACAAACAATTTTCACAGAACTCAGTGATCAAGGAATTTATACCATCACATGTTTTTATAACCATCTTTATTTCAGGTGTCTTGCTTACATGGGTTTAAGCCACTGGCTGGCTGAGGAAATATTACCAGGACTACATAGAGTGTAGTCCAACACAGCTTTTTACCTGTAAGCTACAAAACAGCAGCCTGAAAATGTAGTGCCTGGTATCAGAAGGAGTGAGTTCCTCCCTGTCACAACCACAGGCACAGGCAGCAGCACCAGTACAGCATCCACCACCAGATTCTCCAGACACCATGGGAGCAGCAGTGTCCTGAGGGAAGACCCACAAGGATGACAACCCCAAAAGCTGCTGTGTAAACTAAATGACTGGTAGCAACACAGGCTGGAGGACTTAGTTAACTGGGGCAGAATCAAATCAAAACCAGGAGGATTACAGTATTTCATGTTGCTGAAACCTAAGATGACCGGTAATCTAGGGAGAACTACCATATTTATCCAAGAAGCTGATAAACTGAGGAGGCAGAGAGAGTTCATTCAGGGTTAAATAACATAGATAGCACCAAAGGCGAATACAGAGTGAAAAAAAACAGAGGTGAAAAAACAGCTTTGTGAAACAAAGAAGAAGGAGAATCTCAAATATGAAGTAATGACTACTGTATTTTTCATTGGTGAATAATCTTTATAACCATGTCAAAGTCAGCAGTGGGTGATAGAGAATAAACTACAAGTCAAGTTATTTATAGAGTTTGATATATCACTTCAAGGCAGCTTTTCATAAATCTTAAAAAAAAAGTTTGGAAAATCAGAATGTCTATGACAGAACATAGATATGATAAGGTAAAAACGTAGGTAAAGTAGACAAGTCATAGCAAAAGAGGGGTCCTGTCATCTATGCTTCCCTACTTTGTTGCTCACTTTGAAAAAACATCTTTTCTATAAGTAAAAAAAAACAAACAATGAGACAAATGAGGAAAGTGACATTTCTGTGCAAGCCTCAAGTGCAACAGAAAAAGAACTTACATGCTGCTTGGCCATTGTCAGTAATCAAGCTAAAGGTTGGATGTTGTAGACTTGATCAGCATTTTACCAGCTGAGGAAAGAAAGTTTGGTATAAATAGTCCAATTAGCTAATACTTATTTTGGGCAGATGATGCTGATAACCAGGAAGTCTGCCATCTGCCCCTCAGAGGCTCACACACCATTCCCACAATCTGGGGACAAGAGCAAAACCGAAGCTATTGGTCCTCTCTGCTTCTGCACAGAACATCATAGTTTTGACTCTTCCTTAGGACAAACAGACCTGATTGACTTACTTCAACACCAAGAAGCACCAAACTTCAATGCTGACAAACCAAAAAAAGGACCAAAAATCCCCATCACAGCTCCACAGCCGAAACTCCATGGGTGTTAACAAGGCACCTTCTCTGAAATCTCTCTAGGCCTCACACAAGAAAAAGCAAAATAACTTAACATTCAGGGTGTACTCAGCTTCCTTTAATTTTCAGGGGCCATGAAATTTGTGTAAATGAACAAAAACCATTCTTCAATGTAATGAAAATAGCAAATAGGTAGGTGCACTGTAACAGTAAGTGTTTTATCATCAAACTAAAGAAATGGTATCTTAACAATTAATAGACTGTATCAACATGCAATGGGATCTCAAAAGACAAAATAACATTAGAAAACTATGAAAATTTCAAAGTAGAAAAAAACTTGCAAACTAAGTAAAACAGAGTTAAATTAGATGTGACTCCTATTACACACTTTTTTTCTGAGACCATGAAGGGGACCTATAGGGATGCCGGGGAGGGACTCTTCATGATGGACTGTGGTGATAAGGACAAGGGGTAACAGGTTCAAACTTCAACAGGGGAAGTTTAGATTAGATATGTCGTGGTTTGAGACTGTCAAACTCATGCAGCCGCTCTCTCACTCACTCCCCTCTCTTTCTTCCTCAGTCTGAGGGGATGGGGAGGAGAATCAAAAGAATG
>JASSUY010023339.1:0-15740 GCA_032466535.1 Forpus xanthops
TGCTCCGACCCAGGTATAGGACCTTGCACTTGTCATGGTTAAACTTCATCAGGTTGGCATCAGCCCACCTCACAAGCGCGTCAAGGTCCCTTTGAATGGCATTCCTTCCCTCCAACGTATCAGCCAAACCACAGAGCTTGGTGTCATCAACAAACTTGCTGAGGGCGCACTCAATCCCACTGTTCATGTCACCAACAAAGATGTTGAACAAGACCGTTGAAAATACCCCACAATTTCAAAAGGAACCAACTAAAATACAGAAACAGTAGTTTTCATTGAAAGCAGATTTTAAGAACTTGTTTATACCTTCTCTTCTCCAAACTGGAGACTTATGGTCATCTTAGTTTCTCTTTTCAAGGAAATTGCTCTATCCCCAGTCAGGAGTCTTTCTACTCTTGTGAGATCCTTATGAGACCCTTGTAGGGTCACTATTACAACTCGGGCTCTAGTAATCTTCAGAACATGTTAAGAATTATCTACAGCTTTACTCAGCCCTCCCAAATCAAACAACTAAAAAGAAAATGGTTAAAAGTGATTTTATCTTCCTACCAAAAGTTGTGCATGGTTAAAACCCCATGGCTAAAATATATGGTTCTTTTGCAGGAGGAAATCTGACAGCAGAAGTATGGATTCACATTTTAGGTAGTCATGGAAATTTTCTTAGTTCCTGTTGTGGAGGTAAGGAGAGAGTGAGCTTCCTTTTTTTACACTGCTCTTAACAACTTTGTTTTATATTGAGTGTTTAGCTGCCCTTCCTTCCTTGGCAGCAGACATATAAATGACAAACATAAACAAAACATGTACACGTACACACTTTCCTTTCACTCCAGTATCTTGCCTACACTGCAGAACAGTTCCTGGTCCATTGCTGCTGCAAGACCGTGGCCAGCAATGCTTCAGTGGGATCTATACTAGGCTACGTGCCAGGAATTGCTAGTGGAGACAAGGATGCCGCATTTGTTGTATACAGGAGCTTTCAATGTCCTACAAGAAATTTTGGTTCATTGTTCAACATATTCCTCTCAATTACGTGTGAACTTCTACTGAAGCCAGTAGCAGAATGTTTGACTTAGCTGGAAAAGGAATTAAGGATATTTGGATTGCCTTCCCATTAACACTGATGTGTCATTGATCATTTCCATTTTATTAAACTGTTAGAACTTTCAGCATCTTAATGTAATGTCAGTGGGCATAATCCAGCACATGGTTCAAACCTAAAACTTCTTTTTTATGTGTGCTTTTGTTTTCTAATATATCCTTCAATATACTTTGTTCAAAACTAGATGATTCCAAGGTTACATAGCATCAAAAAAAATCTTAGTCTTCTTCAACAATTGAAGGCACAGAAAACCTGCAAATGAATTAAACTGTAAATAATGAGTAAAATTGAATTGCTGGGAAAGACAGAAAATGGTCTTGCCCCACTTCAGCACCAAAATCGGCAGACAAGCCAATTGGCTCTCTTTTGGCTCAAGCAAAACCAAGGGAATACGCGGGGTGCAGGAAGGCAAAGAGGATTTTAATTTCTTTGAGGGATACAAAAAGGCAATTTTGTGTTGAAATTAAATATTTAGTTAGCAGCTTTCTCCAGCAGAAGCAGAGAAAAATGCAGATTTGGAATTAGGGGAGAACCAGGAGTCTGTGGCAAACACCTACGTAAGAGATATTGATCATAATGGCACTAGAGCTGGAAAAGCTCCTCTGATTCCCCAGCCTGGAGTCTACCTCTGTCCATTCAGCTGACATGCAGAACCCTTTGTTTACAAACCCAGATCCAGGCACTTGCCATGGACTTGACCTTGCATTTTCCAGCAGGTCACAGAGCTGCTCTGGAAAGTGCTAGTGCTCCAGAATAACTCATAGCTCAGGGAAAAGCCACTAAGGAAAAAGGCTGCTGCACTGGAGAGGAATTATCTGGGTCCTGCCTGTCTTGAAGTGGGCATGAACAATCAAGCAGTTGATTTTCATAGGAATTTAATTATTTTTGAGAGGTCTTGAGACCTTTCTCTTGCTTTAAAACATTGTTGAAATGGGCTGAGTGCTTTTGCTACATACTATTACAAATGCATGTGATACTCTTTGATAAACCTAAATATTTTGAGTGCGTTTTCTTAATTTCTCTAAAAATCTCTTTTTCCCCTGCTGCTTGTAGTTCCAAGGAGGATTGTGTGCTCCAAGACAGGGAGAGTGTTGCCAGAATGAGACCGTGTCCTGCAGTATTCCTTTCTTTTCAAATGCAGAAAGTTCTGAAGGATGTTTCTGCAGAGCTGCCTGCCTGGAGATCTGAATTAAATCCAGGGAAATACACAAAAATTCTAAAGATCATTCCTTAAGAAAGAAAAGAAAACAAGTTCATGCTATAGCCATGGAAAATGTAAAAGTCTAAATAAATCCCTCATTGATGTGGATGCCAGGTTGTGCTGCAAAGGGGATGAATTTGGCTCAGAAGCCGAACTGCAAGTTTGCAGCCTCCCTGGAGGTTTGGTTCTGTTGCAGTGGCTCTGTGTTGCTGTGAACAGCGCTTTCAGGGAACTGCACCTTCCTAAGTAATTCTGCAGCAGCGCAATCCTATATTTAATCAATTCAGGTATCCTGAAATACTTCCATTGCCCAGCATGAACATCACTGCACAGACCCAGAGACCACACAAATGTGCTTGATCCCCATTCACACAAGTTAGATACATATTCCTCTATAGAAGAACAGAAGGTGAGGCACAGATGAAAGAAAGGATGAAAATGTTGTGTGAGAGTTTCCTTCCTCTCTCTAATGTGATAAAACTTTGGGGAAGGTTTTATTTTTTTGTGTTTGGTTGGTTTCTAATGCTCTCCATCTCTACTTGATTCTTGGAAAACAAAAGGGATTACGTAGGTATGTTGTACTTAGGACGAACAGTTTCAGATTTAATGGTAACTTAAAGCAAGCTCATGTTTGTCTCAGGAATACAATAGAGCAATAAAGACCGTGAATGCTGAAGCTCTATGGATATCACATCTACAGAAATTCCCTTCATTTCTCATGATGCGATTGGGAGTAAGAACTTCCTTGTAAATGACAACACACCTTCACAGGATCCCAAATATATATATATATATATATTAAAAAGTAAATCTTCTTCTTAGAATGGAATATCCAGCCAACTCAACATTTTGCTTACTGATTTCCACTTTTGAATAGCTGCAGTAGTGGATGGACCTTGGCTGATGCCAGGTGCCCACCAAGCCACTCTACCACTCTACCACTCCCCTCCTTAGAGGAGGGGAGAAAATAAGATGGAAAAAACCCTTATGGGTCAAGATAAAGGCACTTTAATAAAGCAAAAGCAAAAACTGTGCATAGAAGCACAGGAAAAAAACCCAAACATTTTATTCCCTACTTCCCAACAGCAGGCCGTGTCCAGCCACTTCCTGGGAAGCAGGGCTTCAGCACCTGTGACAGTTGCTCTGGAAGGCAAACGTTGTAATTAACAAGTGTCCACCCTTCCTCTTCCTTTCTGTTAGCTTTTATTGCTGAGCAGATGTCATATGGTATGGAATACCCCTTTAGTCACTTGGGTCAGCTGTCCTGGCTGTGTCCCCTTTCAAGAGCGAATCTTGCCCATTGCCACCCTACTGTTGAGGGGGAATGTTGGAGAAAGAGCCTTGATGCTGTGCCAGCACTGCTCATCTGTGCTCAGCCAAAACACTGGTATGTCATCAACACCTTTCTAGCACTGCGCTATGAAGGCTGTTATGGAGAAAATTCAACTCTATCTCAGCTAGACTCAATACAGCTGCATATCAATCAGTACCTTGCTGTTTGTAACCATTACAGAACCTGTAAATATCAGCTAATGGTTATCAAATGAGAACTTTGCATAAAAGAAAAGTTGAAAAAACATTCCTTTAGAAAAATTCCACTGAATGGGGAAGATGCTATTTTTAGCATCTCTAAGACCCTTATTCTGCCTGCAGGAAAATTATTATTTACCTCAATAGGAATACATGGAAAATTAGTACCTGTCTGCAGATGGAAATGCAGTATATTAATATAAGGTATTAATTCACAAGAATTTAGGTAAGGCCAGGCATATATTTTCTTAAGGTCATTCTAAATTGATTAATGATGGGTTTTAATTAAACCCAGACAATGATTTCTTCCATTCAGTTTCCACTTGTATAAATTAGTAGTTGCCCGTACATGTTAACAAGGCTTTGGGCTGTAACTTGCTTGTTAGGCCAACAGACAGAGGGACTTGGTCATGTTCTAAATCTGATTGACATCACTGGGAAGTTCCTATAAGATGAAGTAATTTTCTCTGGGCCAATCACTGTGTAGGAGTGGGACCTTCAGTCCCCCCATTTGAGAAGGTGTGAGAGCATCCTTGCAGATTGTGAGAGACCTTGACTCTGCCATCAGGCTCACTCCCACCAGGGTCCCACCTGGTTGGGAACAGGAGGTGCAGAAAACCAGAAACCAAAACTATTACTAGCTGTTTCCATGTTAAAGAACACATGCCAAATAAACCCACCATCTTCCATTGAAACAAACCAAGGAAAGCTTGTGCCTTTGTAATCAGGGTTTTCTGATGTTGCTTGCCTTGATCTTTCTTGCTCTTACCTCTAGAATTCTGCTTATCTGCAGAATTTACAAAGATGGCAGCTGTTGCAGGAGGTATCAAAAGCTTGGGGAGCTCCTATTAGTGTGGTTGTATGCCATCAAGCATCAAGGGTCATTTTTGTAAGGAGGAAAACAGAAAGAGATTAATTTAGGATTGTTCATCCATACACGTTTTGTACTGAGAGACCCAGTTGTTTGTTTTTTAAACATGTATGCAGTTGTAGAAAGTTTCTGTCATTTCTTGTCCTCATTTTCTAGACACAGTTAACAGCACTCAAGATTAGCTTCTCATTTCTGGGCTCCTTGTGCATTCACATTTTGCTTAAGACATTTTTCATAGCTTGATTATAGAGCATAAAAGCCCAGTTTGTCCAAACAAGTCTACACATGTGATGTTCCCAGAGCAGAAGTTGGTCAACTTCCCTGCTGATGGATATATTCTTATGGAAAGCACTCAAGCCGGTAAATATTCAGCTGCCCTTAAAAAGGAGGAAGGAAGGTTTCAGGTGGTGGGGTGTTTGCTGATGCCCTGCTACCAAACCTCCACATACTGGCTGGGGCAGGAGAGCCCTTCCCCGCTGCGAAGTGCGGGAGCAACTTTAAATGAAGAATGGGTAAGGGTGTTTTTGGAGGTCTGAATCATAAGAGCCACACGAACAAAATGCTCCGCTTAGCTTGATGCAGCTATTAGGATGCCTAATAAATATTTATAGCCCCTCACCGGGGAGGTGATTGACAGCACGGGGACAATCCTTATCCAGTAGCTGCAGGCAAGCAGCCACTTCGGGGAAAGGATCTCGAGGGGTGCGCCGAGCGGCTCCGCGCTGCCTCCGCACTCGCGGAGGCACTGGGGGCAGACCTCGCTACCCCAAAGGTCCTCCTTGTGTTTTTCCCCGTGGGGCTGTGGCTACGTTCCGAGCAGGGGCTAACTCCTTCCCCTGGCGGGACTAGCGGCCGCGGGGTTGGTCTGCGCGGTGCGGCCCGCCCCGCCGGCTCCCCCCGTGGGGCGGGGAGGGCGCTGCGGCAGGGACTGCAGACCCGCGGAGAGCTGCGGAGCCACTAGCCCCGCCGCAGCCGGGCTGCCTGCAGGTGAAGTGAAAGTCGTCGGGGAGAGAGGGAGAAGGAGGCGGAGAAGGAGGAAGAGCGCAGCCCGCCTTGCGCGCTGCAGCCGGTGGAGGCTTCGCTCCGCGCCGCCCCCCCCCCCCGGCTCTCCGTGGCGGCTGCGTGCTGGCGCTGTGCTCTGCTCCGCGGAAGTGAGTGATACCCAAAGTTTGCATTCCCGGGGGACCGGGTGACCTTGGGGCGGCCGCGCCGCGGGCAGGTGGGGCTGAGAGGAGTGGGAGTAGGCGCTGGGTGTGCTCCCCGCTGCCGACGCTCTGCCCTCACCGTCCGGTACCGGTATCAAGCTCGGGGGTGGGAGTGGTGCTCCGGGTCGGGGTAGCACCAGCAGCAGCCGGCGCCGGGAGCGAGCAGGACGGCTTGGCGCGGGGGGTGCTCCGAGGGTCGCGCTAGGGTGTTTGGCAGTGCAGCATCCTTCGGCTGCCCTGGCCGTCCGTGCGCGGACCTCCGAATGTCTGCTGCTTGTAAGTGAACTTGCGAATATGTCAAACTTAGAAGTTACTTATTTGTAAGCATGGAATACTACAAAAGATGAGTTTTCCCCCAAAAAATGTGTGTGTGTGGGGCAGAGAGTGTGTATATGTTGGCTGTAAGAAGGTTTCCACAACGGAATTAATGTGCTCCTTGCAGGGGAAAAAATAATATAAGTCTTCTATGAACATGCAGTTTGAGTCGGAAGCCTTTCCCTTGAGCCTTAAGGGAGAGTCTGCTGCTTGTCCGGATGCACCGGGTGTCGGACTCCAGCCCCAGCGCGTTGCCCCTCTCGCAGGAGGGGTGGGCGAGGCTCGGTGGGATGGTTTGAGGATCTCTTTGCCCATGTGTGTGCACTGAGGTGTGATTTGCTGTCAGCTGAAGGCCAACTTTTTCTGCTGCTTCTGGAGTTCAAAGCAAAACTATTGTTGACTTCAAGAATAGCTGGATTTGGCTTGTCTGTGTTTGGCAGAGCTCAGCCTCTGCGTGCAGCATTGGTCAGCATGTTGGTGCAAGTTTCTCAGAATATTAAATGTCATCTTTAGTGCTTTATTTTTGTGCCGCCGTTTAAAATGAGTCATTCTTAATTTGCTTTCATTTCTTGGTCTTTTTATGTCCTGATATCTTCAAGATACTTGTTTGGAGCTCTGCAGATGAGCATTGTATACTACCCAGGGACATCGCAAGCTCATCATTTGCGTAGCTCTGATTGCTTGAACGGCTGTGTGGACAGTAGCTTTTTCTTACTGTGAAAGCATAACTAGCCAATTAAACAAAGTATTGCATAATATCAAACATTAAGACGTCATCTTGCAGACTTTCAGTAAGCTGACTTTCTGCAAGTTAGAGATGAAAATCAAAGCTTTATTTATTTATTTTTTATTCTGACCTTGTGAACTGTGTGGAGCCAAGTGCAGTGAGTATGCAGTGCACAGAAACTGTATCATCTGGTTTTCCAAGAATGACGTTTATATACAAGGACCAAGCTAGCAGAACTGTGACTATATATAACAACTGTTTTACCTTAACTGTATGTTTACCAAGAAATATGACCTAATCTCAAATTCCTTTGAAAATACCTGAGCTAATGCATGCAGGAAGTTCTATGCACACAGCTGGTCTTGTTGTATGTGCAGTGTCCAGGGTGCAGCTTTAATAGTGCAAGACTCTCTGCGGCTCACAGTGACTTCACACTGTGCATACCTGGAGCTCTGACTGATGTCCACAGGCCCAAAGTTATAAATTATGTAGTGTCTTACTTCAGGACTGTGGGCTGTGGAGAACTTTTATCTGCAGATTACTGCAAAATTAGATGAGAGGGTTTAGTACTGAGTATTTTTGATGCTTCTCTTCCTGGAACTATATACTGGGGTTTCTCCTGTATGGCAGAGGAATTACTCTAAAACTGTTTTGATGATTTGCTATAATTTAGACTGGCTCTCTTTTCTAAAGTGTTCAATGTACAATGATAAAGCTGCCATTTAAAGAAAACTATTACGGTTACTTACTTTTTTCTTCTGTGATATGTCCCATGTTGTATCCTCTCTCCCCCCTCCCCAATTTGCCTTTGTATTTCTATTCATCGTAGGGTTTGTGGTTGTTTTTTTTTTTTTTTTTAAATCATGTAGTTATTCAGAACATCTAACTTACTCTCTACCTATTTTCTCTATTTACAACAGCAATCTCCTGTTTATTGCTTTCTGATAGAATACTGTGCTATTACTTCATATATGTAGCTTTCAGTTTAGGCTATACGAAGAGGTGGAAAAAGTTAGCTTGCCTTTTCTTCTGACTTATCCCCCAGGAAGTCAGTACTCTGGTATGGCAAAATTGTTTCTTGAGAGAATGGATTTGTTTCTCTTCACTGAAGGTTAAAGCTTGGCAGCTTTATAGTGCAGAGTCTTGTGTAATAGCTGCTGCCTGGGCAGTGGTTTTGTTGGGGCTAGGATGACGTCTAGGCTGCTGTTGGTAACAGTTTGAATTTTGTAAGGTTGCCCTTAATTGAACAACTCTCTTGTGTTTGACATTTGCTGTGACCTCTTGCTGCAAGCAAAGGGAGACAGTTAATGATTTTGAAGCTTGTCTTTCACTTGGAGTTGAAAATGAGGATGTTTAATTCTAGTTCCTGCTCTCTCAGCCATGATTGAATTCTCACTTATTTCGCTATTGTGTCTTTATTGCGCTTGGTATTCTTACACACATATGAAAAAAATTATGCATATACTGAGAAATTCACTACTTAAAGGTTGTTTTATAGATACAGAAGTCTTAAAGATAAGTGTTGCTTATTTTTGTAATTATCTTGATTAACCAGTGTTTACAGAGGACTATTAAAGGTTAAATTAGAAGCAGTGAAGAAAACAATGAGGAGAATGACTATGGGTGGCAAATCTAGGACTAAGAAAAAGGACTAAGCACTGAAGCAAGAAGCAGAGGACACAGAGCAAGCTGAGAGGGAGGGAACTGAAAAAATAACTGGGAAAGTGGGGTGGAACTAATGTTAGCTGGCAGGGAAAGAGGAAAAATGTGCACTTTCTTTTTCTATTCAACCCCGTTGCTTATATCAAGTTGTAATGAGTTAACAATCTGCTGGAGGGTGAAATGCTGTTTTTACCTGCCATTACTTATGCTGATTCTGCATATGATATTGTTGTGGTGGACAGAAGCTCAAGCCTGTAGAGAGGAATTGTACTGCAGACCCAGCTTAGTTATCTTGGTCCACTTCTGGTAGCTGATTAATTGAGCTTGGACACTACCTCAGTCCTGGGCTTGTGTGCTGAAGGAGTCCATGGGACTGGTTTGTCATGCTATGTGTACATGCTTGTACACAAACTGGCAACTTGTGCATTGGAAGGGCAGTTGGTAGTAACTGCTGTCCCCCATAAACAGCCTGACTGGAAAGTAAATTCCTGACCTGGGGGTAAAGGCCTTCCAGTCCATTGCAATTACTTGGGCCTTTGGGCCTCTTCCAGAAGAGTGCTTTCCAGCTAGGCATCACTGACTTTTTAATTCTGCAAAAATTATATTGCCTTTCCTTGTATATATTGTGGTGTAAAGGGATATTCTTCTGTTATAGCAAACATCTCTATCCTTCTAACTGAAAAAGGTGAAGTTCTTGGTCTTGATCCAGTGAAGACCTGCATATGATACTTGACATTGTTTATCTGTAATCTCTCTAGATTCTTATTTGTAGATTTGGATTCACTAAAGATGTCTGGGAACTCATATGCATAGTTTAAATATGAAAGACTGCTCCTATTTCTTTTTCCCTTGACATAGTTGAATAATAGTGTTTATTCCATTTTTCATGTAACATAAACTGGAATTGGCTATATTCTTGGATGCCTCAGAATTAATTAAGTAATGGAACTGTAGTTTTCCAAGCCAGCATGAAATGAAATAATTTTAAACGTATACAAAAATCAAGGAAAACACTGAGATGCGTGGGCCAGATCTTGGGGTAATAACATTATTTCTGCCAGGGAGGTGGGCCATGCCAGGAAAAGAAACAAGTTCTGTGACAGGCAGGGACAGAATGGGTTGGAGCAGTGCAGTGATCCCTCCAGAAATATCCCATGATGGTAATGGAGTGTGTGTGTTTATTTTTTCTTAAAGGGATATTAAAATTACCAGTTGTTCTCCCTTCTGTTCCAATTTTCTTGGGTAGGGGAAGGGGAGAAAATCCTCCTTTAACTCCCCATTTAAAATGTCTCAGTAAACCCTTGATGAAATAGAGAGTGTCTCCAAATCACTTGATACTGTATTTGAGTTCTAACAATTCAGTGGTAAGTCTGTAAAATAGTATCATTCATGGGTGGTTTGTTTTAATACAGTGTAGCTTTTGTGTTTGTTACTATACAAAATATTCTTTGTATCTCTTCCTTCCTCCTATAGTATTCTGCATCCTTTTACCTTGGGGTCCAAACTGCCCCTTTCTAAAGTTAAATTTGTACATGTGTGATTTTCTTTTTTCTTTTCATACATGACTGACTAAATCAGTTTGTAGATCTTAAGAGCTGCAGGGGAACCTGTTACTCTTCCATGTCCCTTCTTTGAGAATGGTGAGATATGAAATGGTGCCTTTGAGGAAGTCAGTAGGAGTTTGGTTTGAGTGCACTGCAGGGCATTTGAGGTTGGCAGGGAACCTCTGGAGGGTCATCTTGGTCAACCTCTTTGTTCAAGCAGACTTACCTACATCTGATTGCTCAGGTGGCTTTTGAGCATCCTCAAGGATGGAGACTCTAAAGCTTCTCTGGGCACTCTGTGCTCAGTCAATATTGCTAGAAAAGATGCCTGATTCCTTGAAGTGGAATTTTTGAGGAGTCCTTACAAGCTCTGTCACTGGAGCTGAGTATTTGATGAAGGATTCAACTTAAAAAAAACCAAAACCCACCACCACAAAAACTTGTGGGGTTTGCTTATTGCTAAGATGCCATACACATATCTCTGCTGCTCAAACTTAACAGAAGTTGGCGCTTCAGCTGCTGGCCTGGTGCTTCCTTTTCATTAATTTTTCCTATGACCTGTATCCCAAAACAGGATTCCAGTGTTGTGCTCATGCAACCTTCCTCTACAAGGATGGAGCAGGAAGCCCTGCTTACAATACTGGCTAAAAGACCTCTTAATTTTGGTAGAATGCAACTAGTTTTGTCAGATTTAGGAGTTCTGGACAACACAGATCCTAAGATGCATGCATTTCTCCTGTTCTTTTTCTCTCCTGGTGTGATGTTAGGGCTGACCCATCTGATGCTGGCCATCTCTGTTCACATATCTGGATATACAATTAAAATAGACCTCTCTTTAGCTGGAGTCCCAAGTCTCACAGGAGACTTTCTGGGAAACAAATGAAAAATGTATTTATTATTTACAGTTTGTGAATTGTTCTTAGAATTTTAAAAGATGTTACAGACTGTGAAATGTTACTGCATAGTTAAGGTTGCTACCTTATTCTGTCCTTTCCTTAGAATTCATCGAAACTGTATCACACAAATCCGGTCTTGCTGCATAACTTGGCTATAATGTACAGCATAATATGCTTATAATTATGCATTTGCTAATTGTTTTAGAAACTGTGTATAGCTTTTAGTCTTAGGAAGGTTCTTAAAAGTGAAATGTAGTGTATTAACTTTTTCTCATATTTGCCTTACTATTTCCTTTTTAAACCAACTTTTTCTTACAATATTGCATAAAATAGAATTATAGAAGACCCTTTACAAACTTGTCAGAGTTCAGCATTATGTTGTTGTATATTAGAATGCCAATGGGGAAAAGCTACAGGGTTCTCTTGGGATCACGTACTTGGAATATGGATTGTGAAGATAGTTGAGACTGAGTATTGCTTTAGTAATGAGTCCTACCTTGGAAACTGCATTCTCTCTGGCAAGAGCCTAAATTCTGTGATTAGGAAATACTTTCTGTCCTTTACTGCTATGACTTCGTATGGAGGTTACTTGGAAATGTTTGCTGGAAAAACTTCTGCAGACTTCTTTTGCCTTTATTTTGAAATCCATACGGATGGATTATATGTATTTGTTACTTAGTCATAGAGTACGCAATTAGTACTTTGGCTGATCATGTATTATGCATTTAGTGAAGAAAAGCTTCCCATTGTCATATTTATTCTAATAAACCATGTTTTCATATGGATAATCCTCTTCTAATGTAATTGGAACATGGAGCTAATACTTAAATGTCTTGAGTTTAAGGAATGATGGGATAGCTGTAGTATGCTACTGAAATATCAGCAAAGCAAAATTGAAGTGCGAAGGAGTAATGCTTAAATATTATTATATAGTATTATAAGCATGACTGCATCATATTTGTACTTTGTCCAGTCCCATTTCTAGCAATCTTGCATGTGGTGGTATAGGCATTCTAAAGACTTTAACTGGCTAAAAGCTTGCCAGCTTGCATTTGCCAGCTATGCTGAAATCATGGACAAACTTTTCAGGAGCGTGCAGAAATCTGCAGTTGGCTGAGAACAGCGGATATAAATAGATGATATGGTGCTGAATTACAAATGATTATTGATATTCAGCTATACGTAATAAATAGCCATAAAAAGGCAACATTGTTTCCCTAATATGGGACTTCAAATGAAAGCAATATCTTTTTTTTTTTTTTTTATTTTATTTAGCAAAGTTAATGTTTATCATAAAATCTAGCTCATGGTTTCATGACTCATTGCATATGATAATCTCTTTCTGTTCTTAAAAAGAAAAGTTGTGGTCTACTATCTGGTTATTTTCCAGCAGGAGCAGTTCATTTTTGGGGGGTTAGGCAAAATGTGGATGAAGGCAGTACATTCTTTGCATATTTTTCAAGCATCTTGCTTCAGAAATCATGTTGGAGAACAGAAGTATCTAGTTGATAGATTTTCAATATTATTTGCATTGCCTCCTCAATAACAAAGACTAGCTGATGCCAGATTGGAACTTTAAAAGTGATAAAATGCAAGGTCTCATTCATGCAATCAGTTTTTACTAAACTGTGTTTGACTTCATGATAGTACCTTTCAGAGGCTAGATTAACATCAAGGTCCAACTGCATGACATATTGTGGCATGTATTGTAAGGACTCATGGGATAAATCAAGCTGCAAGGAACTTCAGAAGATCTCGAGAGCAGCCCGATATGCTCATGGCAGGGATACCTGTGGTACCAAACCAAGCTGCTCAGAGCTTGATCCAATCATGTCTTGAAAAGATCCAAGGATGGAGCCTGCACAACCTCTCAGGGCAACCTGCGCTGCTACCTGACTGTCCTTGCAGCGGAAACAACTTTATGGGTTATGGAACAACCTTGTAGGGTTGGTGTGTGCTTAACAGGAAGCTTTTAGTTTGATTTTAGAAGAAAGTGTGTCAGTTCCCTGACTTAGGTGTTTTACCTATATACTTGGGCTGTTTCTTTTGCATGCAGACAAGTTGGGTGTCAGAATCCAAGCTAAAACCCACTTCCTGGGGCAAGAGGTGCAGAGTGAGGAAATGCCATGCGTGGAGCTTAGGCATCTGAGGCAATGCCAGCTATAGGGCTTGCAAGAAGTCCAAAGTCTAGCATTTTCAAAGCAGTATGTGAGGCTGAGATCAGGATGTACGTCCTAAAACATTGTTGGTCTGTGTTGTGTAGCTAGAAAAGGCAGCATTTAGTTTGTTGATCTACCTCTGCTCCTTGGAAACTTGGGACCTGGTTATGAATAGTTCAGGTTATCTTAGGTCAAAGACAAACGGGTTTGTTGAAAGCCCTTCCAGTAGTGTTCAAGTTAGCTTGTATGTTGCTGCCTTTAAACTAGCAATTCTGTAGTAGGAGTCATGTGAGTGGCGATTTAAGGAGTTGCTACTCTTCAGCCCCTTGTTAGCATTTCACTTGGCATGAAAATGGAAATGACATTCAGCAGTTCCTCAGCCTAGATGTGGGTTTAAACCCACATCTCCTGTATCCTAGTATCTTAAGTTGTGGAAGACTTCTCATGTGTCTCCTGTCAAAAGTTTGCAGTTGGATGAACAAACTTCAACATTCATGGGGGCAGGAAAGCATAAAACATAAAACTGTTTGGTTTTTTTTGTTTTTTTTTTTTTGTTTTTTTTTTTTTTTTTTTTTTTTTTAAATTTTATGGCAATGATGAGGAAAATGGATTGATGAGTGCTAATGCCATTGAGCTCTATGGAGTTCACTGTCTGCAGATGCGGTCTCTTGGCTTATTCTGTGTTACTGTTAGTTTTTAACTGCTGCTCTATTCACTAACGGTATTAATGATGGATACATCAGCTGTCAGCATGCTAATAAGCATCATTAACTATCCTCAAAGCAGCTAAATGACACAGCTGTTGAAAGGCAGAGATTGCATGCAGCCTTGTGCCTGAGCTCCTCTTTTAGCTCTAATGGATGGAGCTCACTGAGGGAAAACTGGAGGACAAAAACTTGGGAGGGAGTCTACGTGTGAGAGATTCTTCCCTTTCATGTTTGCTTTAATATTAACGGAGCATCAGCATGCACTGGAATGTTTGACTGGAGTATTGTTTCAGTGTCTAACAACCCATGACTGTTTATTAGTTTCTGATGTTATTACTGAAACGGCAATATAACATCTAAAAGTTTCTAAATGATGGAGTGAGCACGGTAATTCTGATTAAGTAAAAAGTGTATCCTTAACATGAGAAATATCTCTTCTGCTTCTCCCTGACAAAGGTCATTGTGCCTTCCTTTGTTACTTGTAAGTGCAGGTTTACTGGTAGGTGCACATTTTTATTTTTTACTGTTTTCAAGGTGCTGTCTCATTTATGCTAAATGTTACAAATTTTCTTTCTAAACCAAGTGTCTCCATGGGGAGATATCAAGACCCTATTACTGTACTTTTGTAATTACATAAGACGAGTTTTGTAACCAATTCTGTTATGGAATTCTTTTTATGATTTCTGGCACAGAGCTTGGTCTCTGGATTGCTCATAATAACTTGGACCATAGGGTTGGATCATTTGGTTGGGTCATCTTAAAGATCAGCTAGTTCCAAACCGCTTGTGATGGGCAGGAGCACCTCCCACTAGACCAGGTTGCTCAAAGCCCCATTCGACCTGATGTGCCATCTGGCACAGCAATTAACTCTTTTAAGTTTTTTGCCTATGAAAGCGCAAACCCTGCTTGTGTTTTCAGTAGGACTGAGAAGAGAAATGGGGCACCTCCGCTGGGAGGGTTAGGCTACACAGAATTTGGGGAATGAGCTCTGTGCCACAGGGAGGAGTTCAGCACCCTCAGCCCCTTCTTAAAGGTGGGATTTAAGTGCCAAGAGAAAAGAGCAGTTGGAGCAGGCTGGGCTGCTGCTGAAGGCTGCCTGGACCACAGGAGGGAGACACCTCCTCCCCCCCCCCCCCCCAAACACACATACACTGCCTGTGGCAGAGAGTACAAGGCAGGATTTGTCCTCAGCAGGGCATCTGTGGCTGAGATCTCTTATTCGCAGGGCCTTGTTTCCCGGCGCACTGGGATCAATGCTATTTTATGTATCCAACAGAGATTTAAAGGTTATGTGGGATGTTGTATGTGGGGCAGGAACAAGAGTCTCTTTCTTACGCAGGCTGCCGGCCTGCAGTGGACTTCGGGAGTTGATGGAAACTTTTAAAGAATGATCAAGTTTTACATTTTTTCTTCCGAGCTTTATTTTTGTGGCTGACATTTAACCAGTTCTGAACAAATATCTGTAAAGGGCACCAAGTAAACTGAAAATTAAGATTGAAAGATATGAACTACAGTGATGTAAATATTTAAAGCACAAATCTTGTTTACTCTTTCCCTTCTTTGGTGGACTGTGCTAGTTGGAGACGACCCTGAATGGGGTTCTGTTACCCATCCCCCTGAAAGGAACCCCCTTTTTTGCACATGTTCAACTTCATGTCTTGTTCTCTAATGGAAGAGGAATTCAACAAAGGTTTTTCAGAAAGAGAGAACAGCATTATTCAGTAATTGTCACCTTGAGAAATGGACCGGTAATGACTTATTGAACAGTCTGTCCTGTGCAGTTGTAAACTCCAGACAGAAAACTGAGAACTCACAAGACACTTC
>JASSUY010023340.1:0-14611 GCA_032466535.1 Forpus xanthops
AGTTATGGCTTAGAATGTTCAGGCTGGCCAAGGACATTCTGAGTTTCATGCTCTGCCAGGGAGGAGGGGAAGCCGGGCAGAAGCAGAGACAGGACACCTGACCCAAACTGACCAAAGAGGTATTCCATACCACAGCGCATCATGTCCAGGATGCAGAAACGGAGAGCAGAGACCCAGAAGGGTGGGGGTGCACTGCGTGGTGTGGCTAGGTATCAGGTGAAGATCTTTCCTTGTATTTCTCTTGTATTATTATTGGTGGTAGCTGTAGTGATTTGTGTTATACCTTAGTTACTAAAGTGTTCTTATCTCAACCTGTGGGAGTTGCATTTTTTTGATTCTCCTTCCCATCCCTTCGGGAGTGAGGGGAAGAAAGAGGGGGAGTGAGTGAGCAGAACTGTGTGAGGGCCTTAAACCACGACAATCTGGTACACAGCTATTTCAAGTGTATAGTGATTTAAAATAATTTATCATTATGTGGTCAATAGATGATTCTGAAAATGTTAAGATATTTTAAGATCGCATTGAGTAACTTTAGTGTTATGTCTATGTTCATTTCAGGTTTAAAAGTTAAAAAAAAAAAGAAAGAAACTGCTATCATCCTAAATGTTTTTTTAAAAATACTCAATTCATTGCAATATGTGCCATTAAATGAATGTCATTTGCTTTTGCCAAATAATAGGTAGTAACTACTTTTTACTTTTAAATGTTTGTAGAGAAATTTAGCCTTGCAAGAGGGAAGACTTGCAGCTGCCCAAATGGAACTGAATAATGCACAAATTCAGCTGGATGAGAAACAAAAGGAACTGGATGAAGTACAAGCCATGTATGATAATGCTATGAAAGAGAAGCAAGCCTTACTTAATGATGCTGAAGCATGCAGAAGGAAAATGAACAACGCCACAGCTCTGATTGAGGGGTTAGGCGGAGAAAAGGTACTGGCACATATGAGTACATTTCCAGCATAAAGTAGATACTCAATTTTGAGAATACTCCATGATGATCATTAGTAGTGCTCAAGAAATTCAAGGCATGCTGACATCTCAATATTATATGACACTTTATTTTAGTTATGTGTATGCTTTTTGATTGAACTTAATGTATCTAACAAAGTAAAACATTTTCTTGTGTTAACTTAATTCTTCCATATGAAGATTTATGTCATACCATATCGCTTGTGTTGGGATAAAGTTCAGATTTAAAGCCAAGGAACCGAGTTCCTTTTAGTTTTAGTAAAAAAAATTAAGCTTAACCTAACTAACTGCCCTAAAATATTTAAAAGAAGGATTACTCTATCACCAAGTATAAAAGAAGCTTGATTAATTCCCTGAATTATATTTGAAGTTCAGATTTCTACTGGAACCTATTGTAGAATTATTGATTACTTGTTTTCCTCTGCATTGGGCTTGAAATTTACCTTTCCTATGCAGATTTTTCTGGCTTCAGCCTAAAGGTGTCCAGAAGAAGCAGGTTATGTTTTTTTTTTTTTCTCATCTGATTATTTGCTTTCATAATTCTTTGGTTGATTTCACACAGAGTCAAAACTGATGAGAGCTTTGACTTCAGCCATTGTGTCCTGTGAGGCCAGGAATTCATAATTTTTCTTAGCTGTACTTCAAAATAAATCAGTCAAAAATGTTAGATGCTTCATCATAGTTTTTCAGTGAATTTCTCTATTTAAGAACAACACCAAAATAGGCACTTAGAATGCCTCATTGTGGGGTTTCCATTCTACTTTTGAAAATTCAGAAAAAAAAATTGAAAGACTGTGTATGGCACTTGGAGCCTTGGGCAAAACTGACACTGGGTTAAATGTGTATTTTCTAAATTTAAAACATGTAGGTTCGGGCCAAGACTGCATGCAGAGTGATTGGCAGGGAACAGAAATCTGGAGAGAAAAGAATAAGTAAAACTCAAAAATATTATTCAGAAAATCATAGAATCATGCAATAATTGAGGTTGGAAGGGACCTGTGGGGTTCATCTAACCCAGCCCCCTGCCCCATTCAAAGCAAGGTCAAATAGAGCAAGCAGGTTGCTGAGGGCATTCTCCAGTTGCATTTAGAGTATCTTCAAAGACAGAGACTCCACAACCTCCTTGCAGTCCTTGAACACTCTCACTGCAAGAAAGTTTTAATGTGTGTTTAATTGGAATTCCTTTATTTCCATTTGTGTCCACTGCCCCTTGTACCACTGAAAAAAAATCTGGCATCGTGTGCTTTGCACCCTCTCATCAGGCATTTGTTAAAATTCCCGCATCAAAAAACTCACATTGATAAAATTCCCCCTGCACTGTCTGTTTTCAAGGCTAAACAATCACAATTCTCTCAGCCAAAGCTGCCCTTGACCTTTGCGTCAGCAACTAGTTCTTCCTTGTTTGCAATTCTGTGGTTCAGCAAACCAAATTCCCTCATTAATCCTCAGTTGCCTGTGTTAGTAATTTTTTGTCAGTGTACTCCTTAAAATCTCCTGGATTGCTTGTGTCTTGCTGTGTTGTCCATTCAGATGCTATCAGGGTGGTTATTCACAGTGCCTGTGAATGAGAGGTTTCTTCCCATTGTCAGAGAAAGACTTCATCTACTTCCTAGTCATGTTGTCTGTAATAGAGACACAACACAGCATCACCCTCGTTGCTCTGTCCCAATCCGAACCCTTAAGTTCTCAACTGGATCATTGTCTCTTGCAGTCTCAGATGCAGAACTCTGAGCTTTCCAGCTGCTCTCTCACATGAAAGAAAAGTCTCACCTTCCCAGCCTGTCCTGCCTCAAAAGCCTGTGTACGCCTGTTGCAGCACTCCAGTTGTGGAAGCCTTCCCACCTGTCCCCATGATCCCCATGACATCATGACTCTGCAGCCATATGCAGACCTCTAATTACTAGTTTATTCTCCATGCTGTGCACATCAGTGCACAAGTACTTCACAGAGGTGCCCAACTGTGCAAATTTCCCAGAAAGAGTATGAAAGCTATTCCCCTGTTCTGTCTGGTAGGCACTTCTTTCTTTATGTGGATGTGCTTGGGGTGTTCCTCCATTAGCCCTCTTTATTGATTACAAAGTCCCTACTGGTTAAATCGTCCCACATGTTTTGTTTGCCAGCTCCAGTTCCTCATGTGATTGTTGGTCATCCTCTCCCTTTCACTTCATTCTTCCTTTAAAGCACTTCTTACCAGTTTGGCCAGCTTGTTAGCAAAGATGCTTTTTCTCCAGGTGGTTGCCGTCTCTTCCAAGCAAACTTCTACTACTGAAAAGAATAAACAAAACATCTGGTTTGAAGGACAATTATTTACCAGAAAGAGATAAATTCTTCATGTTAGTCTTATGCCTGCTTAACCTAACTTCTTTATAATATTCTACATACAGCTTCGTTGGACGGCAAGCAGCAGAAACTTTCAAAATCAAATCATTAATTTAGTGGGGAATGTTCTTCTGGCTACTGGATTTCTCTCCTACTCTGGACCTTTCAATCAGGAGTACAGGAATTTGCTGCTCCAGTTGTGGAAGAAAGAAATGGACAGCAGTAAGATTCCATACAGCAATGTAAGTGTTCGTGCTCTGTCCTGACCTTACTCTTTGCCTTGCAGAGAAATGATGTGCAGAACATTCCATTCTGAAAAAGTACATAATTGGAGGATTATATATTGGCTGTCACATTCCATCAATTTTTTAATAAAGAAAAAATATGAGCACTTGACTACTGAGCTTCTGAAGCAGTATGTTTTAAAATCCTCATTATACTGTCATGCATTGCATGATTGGTATATAAGCCGTCACTCTGGCAAATCTGAGAGAGATGCTGTCTGAGGTCAGCTGCCCTGTGAGGAAATTGTGTAATATGGGAAATGAAGTAAGCATTTTACATCTTAGAACAGATTTACCTTATCATACGAGGTTCTGCCACATAGTCTATTTTCCCCCACAGTTAATGCTTTTTTTGCAAATACCATGTTGTGTCCGTAACTTCAGCCATAAAGTCAAGCAAACCAGCCACATCTAGCATTTACTGAAAGTGGAAAATACATATATAGAAGAAAACACCAATTGTAACTGTCTCCATCAGCGTTTTAGGTTATCCCCTTACAAGGAAAAACTTGTGATTACGTACTAGAGAATGCCAGCCCACACTTGGCATTGCTCTGGCCCTATAGTTTTCCAGGCAGTCTTTGAAGCAGCAGCTCTCAGGTTAGACCCATAGGAGGTGTGGAGGTGGAGTGGAGTCTGGGTTGAAGTTATGCCCCAATCAGCTTCAAGGGACCCAACAGGATTTGCCTTTTTTACACTTTTACCAACTACAGTCTCATGTGCTGCCACTAAAAATCTGCTTTCTCTCTTTCTCTGTCACCTGTGTACCTATAGCATTTAATTTAGTTTAATTTGAAGTGCTTGTTGAAATTATGAAATTAAACAGAACCTGGATTTTGTACACTTGTTTTACACCAGTTCATTTTCCTCCAGTCTAAGCTCTTAAATCTCTGCATATCCGTCACCACTGAGTCTGTTCTCAGGGAGTCTGACATTATAGTTTCTCCTCAATTGGCTTAAGTCTGTGCTGGCAGAGATGGCCTAAAATGCAGCAGAGCTAGGGTCCCATCATACAGCTTCCATTCCCTGCCACACAGAATCACAGAATAGTTTGAGTTGGAAGGGACCTTCAAAGGTCATGTAGTCCAGCACCCCTGCAATCAGCAGGGGCATCTTCAACTGGATGAAGTTGCCCAGAACCACATCCAGCCAGGCCTTGAATGTCTCCAGGGATGGTGCATCCACCACCTCTCTGGAAAACCTGTTCCAGTATTATATCACCTTCGTTGTGAAGAATTTTTTCCTCACATCCAGCCTGAATCTCCCCTCTTTTAGTTTAATTTTTTTCCTTTTTTTTTTAATTACCCCTCATCCTATCACAGCAAACCCTGCTAAAAAGGCTCTCCCCATCTCTCTTACAGGCCCTTTTAAGAACTGAAAGGCCACAATCAAGTCTTCCCAGAACCTTCTCCAGGCTGAGCAACCCCAACTCTCTCAGCCTTTCCTCACGTGCTCCATATACTACCTTTCATAAAGTGAACAACCTGCATGTTGGGACTATGATACAGGGCAGTTTCCTTTACAGGAATCTTGTTCTTTCTTTCTACCACTATCTGCCTCAGGAGTGCTTGACCTGGCAGCTGTTTTGGTGCATTATCTTTGCCTGTGGCCAGCAGCAGTCTTTTTCCTATTCCATGTGTTTTAGGAGGTGTGTCCAATATTCTTCTTGAACCTGGAAGACATATTCATACTGAAAGCAGGATATAGTCCATGATAATGAAAACTGTCTTTCTCAGTAATCTGCCCAGGTTGCCTTCTGCTTGGTTTTGTAAATAACCAAGTATATTTTCTCCAGCAGTAAAGGTTGTAGTTCATAGCACAGGAGTGGAGGCATTAAGCCCAAATGGCTCCTGTCCTCAACTGTCAAAGCTTTTGACAGAGCAGGTGCTGCTGGAAAGTGCTAGAAGTAAGTGAACAACATGTGTGCAGTGGTGGCTGCACTATTGTGAAACAGCTGAAGGTAGATTAGTATCCCTGCTGCACCCTCTTTCCAGGTTCCTGGGGGCTTTGGCAATTAAATATATATTAGGGAGACCTCTTTGCCATGGGAGAGTTGTCATGATGTTCATATCATAGAAGTTACTTGTGAATATTTTTATTATTTTTGCTTTATGTTAGGTAGTGCATAACACTTCTTGTAAATTTGATTAACCTTGACCTGACAGTGTGAACCTCACAGCCCAGCCCAGCTCGTGCTATGACTTTACAAAGATAAATGATTCTGACTTGCCCAGCAAAGGGATTTGAAAGCTCCTGATAATAAGTAGTATGTAAAGCCAAGATGGATTTATTAATAAAGCACCAGTAAAAGTGCAGTCTCAGGCAAGATTCTTTACCGGTGTGCTATGGGAGTTATCCTACATTTATCCGACATACATTCATCCCAGGGAGGCTCTATCTCAAATTCAGAGTATAAAATGTTCTTAAAAGCTACTTACCTTAGGGAATATTTGTCAAGTTTCTTACCTTTTAAGGATAAGAACTAGGATGCATAATGTCCTTAGAAAGCAAAACATTAAGAACTGAAATTCTGCTTCTGTGAGCATGTTCAGACCACATCACTACTCAGCTGCATCCTTCAAAATTTGAGGAATACTGTTTGGTGTTTCTGTGTTGCTTTATTTGGTTTTGTATGGACAGGTTAGATGCAGAATGCCAAACTTAACTAGTTTCAAAACATAATTACCACTCTGTTTAGATAGTTACCATTAAAGACAGGATTGTGTTTTCAATGATAGTCCATGGAAGAGTTTTAATTTTTTTCCGGTGAATTAAGTACTCACAAAAGGCAGCATATGGGCTTCTCTTGATACTTCACACCACAGGAAAGCAAGCAGCTTTGCAGTTCAAGCAAAAGGCTTGACATCTGCCTTACTTTGTCACAGACTAACTGGCCGTGGGTGTATGAGTCATTTCAGCACAACAGTTTAAAGAGAGCTGTTTAAAATTAGCTATCTATCTATCTGTGCAGTTAGGCACTTAAATTAGCTAAGTTTTAGAGTTGCAGAGTGACTGATACTTACTACTGCAGCAGAAAAAATTCAAAGCTGTTTAGACCCTACTATGCTGCTTGAACAGCTAAGTATGGTTTTAGTTTCCAATTGCTGAAAATTTTGGCTATTAAATGCTTTACAGTCCTTTCTACAAATGGAAATTGAATTCTTAAAAGTTTCTCTTTTTCTCTTTTGTCTTCTGAGAATGGTTTACGTAGCTTTGTTCAGATTCTTCGATAATCAGAGCAGTAAAAAAATCAAAGCAGCAAAAAAGCTTTTGAATCTTGCAGCCATTGGTGTCACTAACTCATGACTGTATTGCAAGTCTGGCAGTATCTGAAATTTTACTTTAGGCTTGAGATATTGAATTATATGATTTTTGCAGGACTTGTGGGCCATTTCTTTCTTTTTAAAGACAAATTACAAGTGTAGAAGTAGCTTATACGTAAGAATTCTTGAGTGAAAAATGTACAGAGAAAATAATAAAAAAAAAAACCCTTCAAATTTATTCTGTTTAAATTCACCTCATTATTACACTATTTTCTAATTTGAAATGCTTGGTTTGTGATTTTAAGCATTGTTTTCTTCACATATTTATTGAGAGGCCAGTCACTGTTCACAGTGAATAAAATAAAGCAGGTTACTCAATATGTGCAAATCAAACTGTATGAGATTATATGAGCTGGGAAGAGTTTTGAACATAGCAGCAATAGTTTTCTATTATGGTTCATGGTTATTGATCTGTGGCACATCTCCTCTTTCTTGTCTGAATCTCCCACAAGCCATCCTATGTATTCATATACAGGATACTTTCCAACTTTACAGCAGGAGGAAGATCTTGTGACCAAGATGACCCTTCCTCTTGAGCTGACAAAAAAGGAGTTTGCCAATACAAAAAATCAGCTTGTCATTAGATATTGAACTGGCTTCAGAATTTCTCCAACTCTCTTTGATGGACATCAAAGCTTCAACAGACTTCACTTTCATTATTGCACAACAGTGATTTAGGCACTGAACTTTAAAGTAGGGAAATGAAAACTATCAAATGCATTCTATCATGCATTATGATCAGTATAAGAAGAAAAACCTTCCATCAACATTTTAGTATAGCTTCTCTAACAGGTAATGATTTGTAATTGCATATTTTCTATTAGGACCTGAACCTTACTGGTATGCTTGTTGACAATACTACAGTGGATGAATGGAATCTCCAGGGTCTTCCAAACGATGACCTTTCAATTCAGAATGGCATAATTGTCACAAAAGCATCTAGATATCCTCTGCTGATTGATCCACAAGGTCAAGGAAAGATCTGGATTAAAAATAAGGAGAAGAATAATGGACTCCAGGTAAATAGCTCATTTAATATTTTTTATGTATGTGTCATGTCATAAAATCACAGAATCATAGAATAGTTAGGGTTGGAAAGATCATCTAATTCCAACCCCCTGCCAGGGACAGGGACATCTCCCACTAAACCGTCACCCAAGGCTATGTCCGACCCAGCCTTGAACACTGCCAGCGATGGAGCATTCGCAACTTCCTGGGCAACCCATTCCTGTGCCTCATCACCCTTACAGTAAAGAATTTCTTCCTCAGGTCCGATCTAAACTTCCTCTGTATAAGTATGAACCCATTACCCCTTGTCCTCTCAGTACAATCCCTCATGAAGAGTCCCTCCCCAGCATCCCTATAGGTTCCCTTCAGATATTGGAAGGCTGCTATGAGGTCTCCATGCAGCCTTCTCTTTCCAGGCTGAACAGCCCCAACTCTCTCATCCTATCTTCCTAGGGGAGGTGCTCCAGTCCACACATCATCCTCATGGCCCTCCTCTGCACTTATTCCAACACTTCCATATCCTTGTTATGTTGATGACACCAGAACTGCACACAACACTCCAAGTGAGGTCTTGTGAGAGCAGAGTAGAGGGGCAGGATTACCTCCCTCATTCTGCTGGTCACACTCCTTTTGATGCAGCCCAGGATATGGTTGGCTTTCTGAGCTGCAAGAGCACACTGCCGGCTCATGTTCATTTTCTCGTCGACCAACAGCCCCAAGTCGTTCTCTTCAGGGCTGCTCTGAATCTCTTCTCTGCCCAGCCTGTAGCTGTGCCTGGGATTGCTCTGACCCAGGTGGAGGACCTTGCACTTGTCATAGTTAAACTTCATCAGGTTGGCATCAACCCACCTCACAAGCTTGTCAAGGTCCCTCTGGATGGCATTCCTTCCCTCCAGGGTATCAACTGAGCCACACAGCTTGGTGTCATCAGCAAACTTGCTGAGGGCGCACTCAATCCCACTGTCCATGTCACTGACAAAGATGTTGAACAAGACTGGTCCCAACACAGATCCCTGAGGGTCACCAGTCATTACTGGTCTCCAGCTGGACATTGAGCCATTGAACACAACTCTTTGCATAGTTAGCGATGCAAACTATTTATTCTGTCATTGTACTTTGGGCAAATGTAATTTAAAATTTGATGTTTATGGTATTTAATCAGGCAGAAATTAAAATAAAACTCATGCAAAATCTGTGACCTTTCAGTCTCAGGGTGAAGTAGCTTTTACTGCTTTGCAATGTCCCAGACGTTTTTAAGAGCAAATTGGAATTTTATGTTATGCCATATCTATTTTTATGGTGAATCTTTTAATTTTTGTGATAGAAAAAGAGGAACTTAGAGGGAAGTAAATGACTTTCAAGATTAAGACCAGACAGTACTAGGAAGTTGGTATTGCATGGCAATTGCATTTTAGGGTAATCATTTTAAGAGGATAATATGGAAAAGGAAATGGGGGAAATTGAAAGCAGAATGGGGTCCTGAGGTAGAATGGAAATCTAGTCATCTTTGGAGCATATTAAACACAAAGCCCAAATTTAGGCTATATCTTGATGATTAAATGTGATATGCTTTACTGTGATAAAAATATTCATAGCTTAATTTATGCATCCTTCTCATTTTCTGTCTAGCATTGCATCCTATTTGGGACCTGGGTCCTCTGTTTAATTCAAAACTTTTATTCTTCCCTTTCTAATTAGCCTTCCTTCATAAATTTTTACAACAATATGGTTAAGATGGGTTATGATAAAGATCTAAACATCTGGTGTATTTTCAGGGAGTATCAAATATGATACTAAAGAGTTAGTTGTTAATAAATCAAGCCTGTTATACAACTGTAGATTATCATATGAATGCCAAGTGCACTATCTTCACTCTAAATGAGAGTGATGGGTTAGAAAAGCAAACTGAGATGAATGGTGACATACAGAGAGCTGATGACATCACGCTGATGTCATTAACTAAATACTTAACCTTCTGGAGCTTGATCTAGATCTATATTTCCTTGCACTGTTAAGAACAACCCAACATTCAATCCCGCACCAAATCCAGTTTCTGATAAGTTGAACGTGTTCAAAAAATGGTGTAGAAACACAGCTAGAAATGGAAAGTATTTATCGAGAAGAAGGAGAAAAATAATGTATAATATTCAAACATCTTGGGGAAATGTTTATTTAAAATGTGATGAAAAGCTCTCCTTAAACATGAGCTGTATTCACAGAAGAATTTATGTAAATGTGATTGTATGAAATCTACTGTCTTGCAGTAGATAACATGGCTTCCTCTACATCAGACGTTACTTTGGCTACCAAATTTAGTTCAAGAAACACTAGTGTGAGTAACCAGTAGGAAACAATAGAGAAAAGAATATATCTCATATATTCAGGCTTTTTAGGAAAGACAGGCCAGGCAGATGGGAGGCAGTGTAGCTATGTTTTGTCAATGACTCTGTGATTTTATATGTAGGTTAAGTAAATAAAGATAATAAGAAGTGTGACCTCTTATTCTGTTAAAGCAAATCTTCCATTCATTTTAGCAGAAGCAGGTGTTTGTCCCTAAAACGTAATCATATGTGTAGATATCCCAGGGTGAGTATAACTTTTGAAAGTTGCAATATATTTTATACTGTTTTCTATGTGCTTGCAAATGCATTCTATATTGTGAACTAATCTTCCTAGGTTACAGCTATGAACCACAAGTTCTTCAGAAGTCACATAGAAGACTGCCTATCTCTGGGCCTACCATTGCTAATAGAAGATGTTGGAGAGGAACTAGATCCTGCTCTAGACAACATCTTGGAAAAAAATTTCATAAAATCTGGTTCAGCACACAAGGCAAGATAATTGTGGACATAAAATAAAACCCAATAGAACAGGTGCTATCTATCTGGTAGTCTGGATACTGCTGAGATTTGTACCTTTGCAACACTTCAGAAAGATGAGTAGTGGACTTATGGGGTTGGGGGTTTTTGCCCCTTAAGCAGGAAGTTTAAAAAGTGTAAATGAAAACATCATCTATTGTTCACTGCATAAAATACCTGGTTTGCTGAATTTAGTTTTTGAAATATGAGTAATATGTTTTATTTTCAGGTCAAAGTAGGTGACAAGGAGGTAGATCTGATGAAGGGGTTTACTCTTTATATGACAACAAAACTAGCTAATCCTGCCTATACTCCAGAAATTAGTGCAAGAACAACTGTGATTGACTTTACTGTTACTATGAAGGGACTAGAAGATCAGCTCCTTGGACGTGTGATCCTCACAGAAAAACAGGTATACAGCTTGCAGTATTTGTGCAGAGGGAAGGCTTCAATATCTGCATCATGAGTGGATATATTCAATGTCTTAGTTGAAATCAAATGCAAGAACAAAAATGTGAATGGAAGTTTAGGGGTTTGTGCATTTGCTGAAAGACAATGTGGAGCTGTGCTTTAATTGAATGGAGGGACATAAACGTTTATTTTAAGATTTGGCCTTGGAAAGAGAAGAAAAAAAATTATTCATTAAAAATACATCACATGCATATACATGACATACATAAAGTATCTTTATTCCTTCATACATAGCAAAGGATCCCTGTTCAGTCATAAACCTCTTTTATTTTTAAATTCCTTTTTAAACTTAATTTGAATTACATGAAAAATGCCTATGAACTCGAACTGCTTTTGCCAGCCAGGCTCTAGTGTGCAAGGAGACATGAGATTTTTAAGGAGACTTAAACACTAACTTGACTGCTGTTAGTAAAATTTCTATTGATTACATGGAAGCAAATATAAGGAATAAAATTCTCTCTCAGGCATTTCTCAGGAGTTTTATTTCCTATTATAAAATCTGAGACAGCCTCTACAATAATTTAATTCCTAGATTGTTCCTCTTTCTTTTTGTGTGATCTAATTTAACAGCCTGGTTATCCAAAAACTTAGGAGTCTATTCATCATAGGCACTGGGGACAAATCTGGGTTTTTTACTGTGTCAGTCATATCAATAAATACATGAATGTTATGGTCCTATTACACTGAAATGAAATATTTTCTTCCTTTCTCATTAAAGTGAAAGCACAGAAGTTGTATTTCATGCCAAATTGAATGACTTACGAATTTCAAATGGAACATTTTGTAATTGTGTCATGTTGAGAAAAGTAACAAAAAAATGAGGTTTGGATTAGCAGAGTTACTGCTTTCAGTAACTCAGGTAGGCTTGCTCCTGTGAGAGCAGTTCTCTACCTAAGGGAATTCATTCATCTTTCTTTGGCTTCACAAGCATGTTCTAACCAGTATGCTTTAGTGGTGGTGTCACTTTCTTTCGCCAGCACCTTTCCACTTTGCTCAAATGAGCATTTGCTAAAGTAAGGACTGGAACCTAAGTGCCCTTTCAGTCTGACAGTCACAACCAGGGGCTAAAAAATCATTGTTATGCCCAAACTTCCTGTAAATTGTTCCATTAAAAATGGGAAAGCTGTAACAACAGATACTGAGGAAAAGCCACCCATTAGCAGGGTAGGATTGATGCTAGGGATTAAAATCTTTTAATCTTTACTCAGGTAGATGCATGTTTATGTAAGCGAAACTCTTCTCTCCCTCTTCCACCCCTCTACCTGCTTCCAATACCCTTGCCCTGTGGGTTTTTTTTCCTGGACAAAACTGTTACAGAATTCATATTGAAGGTATATAGCAACACAGACTGCATTTTGGGTCAAACATATAGGTACTGAAAAATATTCATCCAGTGCTGTGTATAAGCTGAAGAGGGCTGCAACAGTAACTGATTAGTATCACCAACACTTGTTGCACAGGGACATTGTTGCAAGTGATCAATATTTATTAAACTTCTTCCTTTGATATGAAGAAATAATAGTTGTTCTGTCCCTTCTGTCTCAATAAGAGATGAATATCCTGGTAAATACTCAGAGCCAATGGAGTTCTGACAAAATTAGTTCCAATTAAAGACAGAGCATGAACAGGGAACCTAAAGAACTGTTTTTTTATTACAAAGGACAAGTTTATGATCACTGCACTAAAGTAATAGATTAAAAGAACCAAGACATTCTGAAAAATTGCTATAGTGATCAATGAAATATATGATCAAAAAGTGTTTAATCTTTTCAGCTTTAAAGGTCCTGTAACTATATGAAAAAAAAAAAAATATATATATAAAAAAAGGCATCTTTTTGTAATTTGATGATGAAGTTGCTGCTGTGATTTGTGTTCAGAACAGCTGGGGGGAGGGGGTTGTTACAAATGTGATCATGACATCCTCTTGCCAACAAAAGCCTGGCATCCACTGCATTTTTTAATTTTCTGTGAAGTGCTCTTTACAAACTTACAAATAGTATGGATAAAGTGCCTGTCCTTAAACAAATCTTTAAGTAGAATTTAAGCATGTACTTATATGCATGTTTGAGTGTTCTGTAGAGCTATGCCTTTTTGTGTAATTTTAATCTTTTCTGTGTTAATGGTAAAGAGAAGAAAACACAGAAAATTTGAAGCTGACCAACTGATACTTAAGTCATTCTCTTCTTTTGGGATGCAGTTATTTGTAGCTTCCACAGAGGTGCGTTGCACAGCCCTAGAATGTATTGCAAGCAGGTTTCAAAATAAGCTTGTGAGAGTAAAGAAATCTGTCACTTTGAAATATAGGAGAGCCTCTCATGTACTGCATAACTCTGTACCTCTCTTTTCCTGTAACTTTGCATGTTGACAAGAATAAAAATAAACTGAAGCCCCAGGTGTAGGTAGATTGGTATTATTAACTGCCTTTTTCTTACAGGAAGGTTGACATGATTGATTAAATAAAGGTAGCCAGCAAAAGTATCCCTGAGCTGTGTTGGACTGAGCAGTATAGATACCTCATTTCACTTAACATTGTGTTGACTTTTGTGTCATTGTTCCCTTGTCATTGTCTATCCTGTAGAAATACCATAAAAATTCCATGACAGATAGTAATTGTGACATCTCCTATTTTATAAGCAGTAGAGGAGTGTATCTTGTGAAGTTACAAAATCATAGAAATCAGAAATGAAAAAGGTCAACTTTCCTAACAATTTAAAATCCATCAATACAATGTATCTTTCAGACCTTGTCCAATTTAATTTTAAGTTTTTAATGTGGCCCTTATGAATACCCATTGGAAACAAGCTCTAGTGCTTTGTGCATCTTACTACCATGAAGCTTTTCCTCATATCTAATCTAAATTTACCCTCTTTCAGCTTAAATCCATTCCCCATTGTCCTGCTACTACATGCCCTTGTAAAGTCACTCTCCAGCTTTCTTGTAGGCCCCTTTAGGTACTGGAAGGCTGCTATATGATCTCCCCTGATCCTTCTTTTCTTCAGGCTGAACAACCCCAATTCTTTCAGCCTGTCTTCGTAGAAAAAGTGCTCCAGCCCTCTGATCATCTTTACGGCCTCCTTTGGACTTGCTCGAGCCAGTCCATGTCCTTCTTATGTTGGGGGCTCCAGAGCTGTATGCAGTACTGCAAGTGGAGTCTCATGAGAGTAGAGTAGAGGAGGAGAATCATCTCCCTTGACCAGTGTAATGGGCCCTCCTCACTATTCTGAGGATACTGAAGTTCACCATTTCATACTTACTTCCTCCAAAACTGCCTTTGAGCTTCACATTCCCCACCAGCCCCTCCCTGTTGGTGATAACAAGGTCCAGCATAGCACCTCTCCTCATTGGCTCGTCTATCACTTGGAGACGTAAGCTATCAT
>JASSUY010023342.1:0-17722 GCA_032466535.1 Forpus xanthops
GCCGAAAATCCAAAACACAGTGCTACACCAGCTACTACTTAAAGAAAAATGACTGCTGCTGCTGAACCCATGACAACTTCCAATAGCAGAATAACACCTCAGCAGAGCTGGGGGATGAGCAGGCTTTTAAAATTGCACCTATTGTACTGTTATATGTGAGGGTCTGTGAGGGGTGGTGGGGTGTGGAGGGGAAGAAGGTTAACTGTTCTTCATCATTTATAGAAAGAAATTAAAATAAACTAAAAGAAATCGGAAGCCATGCTGCTTAACACATATGTAGTTTTGATAAGTATGATTTAAAGTGCAACAAAGCAAGATTAGAACGATCTTAAACTATTATTGTAGAAAGATAATATAATTTTAAATTGATACAGTTGCATTAACATTTGTGTACTTTTCATGAATTCATCAACTTTCCTTGACATACAATATTAATAACTTGAATATGTGATTGTAGGGTTAAATCTACAAGCAGGGGGCAAGTATGTGAGCATTTTAATATGTCCCTATTTAATAGTTCTCTAGTACAATATAGTTGTCAGCGCTTATAATGCTTTACTGATAGGCTTTGATAAAATACTTGAATTGAAATGCCTGGGAGAGTTTAAACGTCATAACAAAGAACAGAAAATGGGACAGAAATTCACTGTTAAAAATAGTAAAAATTGTTAAACAGCAATACACTTGGTGTTGTCATGATGAATAGTTCAATAAAAAAAGTAAATCTTATGTATACATAATAATTCAATTGACTGTAAAAAATTTTATGTTTAACATAAAAAAAAGAAAATGTAAGTTCTTATTTCTAAATGCTTCTTCAGAATTTCAAGTTTGTGGAAATGTTAAAGAACTTTCAGTAACTGCTAATTTAAGAAAATAATGCTATCTGTATCAGTTCCAAATATAAAAAAATAGCTTCATACCTTTTCTTCCAAAATTTTTCTCTCTCATTTTTTTAATATGTATTATAGTTTCTACCTGAAGGGTGCACATACTAACATATCCTGTAGAACCAAAACCACAAACCTGTTTGTAAGCAAACACAGGGAGACAAATAGTACTGAATCAAACCTGCAATAAATGATCTTATTTCATAAGAATTAATTTCTCCTTCATTGGTATAAATGAAGAGAGAAATAAATCCAATATGTTATCTACTATGCATATATATGTGTATAGTAATATATCAAAGATAACAATATATTCATTGCATTGAGAAGATATCACTGAAGCCTGTGCTTTTTCAGTAGTTTTATAGTAAGAGTAGTAAATGGAGAATTGATTGGAAAAGCTCTAAGTACTAGAATGAGAATTGGTTATAAAACTTGAGTCACAGTTCAGAACACTTCATTAGTAAACTGAATTATGATAGTAAAAATAGAATCACTGATATCGAAGGTAATAAAATCAAGTTCTTTAATATGTGTGTGTAGCGTAAGAAGAGATATAATGTGAAGTGCATTACGATCATCAAGAATGAATGGGCTGATAATCTCTCTTGGGGAGGAACACAGCAACCTGACAACATTTCAGTGGATATTTTTGCACACTAAACAAGGAATGGCTACAAGCTAAAATTCATTTAAAAACAAATCTCCCTAATCATCCCATAAAATAGACCCATTCTTCAGAAAGCCAAAATATATTACTTTAAGGAATCTCCAGAGGCCATCTATCTAGTCTCCTCCTTTCTGCAGGTAGAATCACCTATATTATGCCATCCCTGACATATGTCTGTATTGCTTACCAGTAACAAAGACTTTGTAAACTACTCAGAGAACTTCTTTCAGTGTGCTTCCTATCTGCACTGCTGGAAGATTTTTCCCATTGTTCAAAATAGATCTTTCTTGCTGCATTATTACTTTGTCTTATTCACTAACTACATGGAGAACAGACTTTGCACCAGTCTGTTATGTATTTTGTAATGTTCATATCCCCCATCATCTCCCCTTCAAAGCAAGTCTAATTCCTCCAATCTTTACAAGCAGATAATTGTTTTGAAATCTCTTCTTGATCTCTTTTGTACTTTTTCCAAATGGTCTACATTCTTCAAGTCAGTGTTCTGCTCAGAATCAACTGAAAGAGCTTATTTCTTTCCATGGACTATTAAGGGAGCCTAGGGTTATTAGCCTCCCAAGGATAAAGTTAATCTTTGTGAAGCACTGAAGTAAATAGATTATATTTTGTAGTTTCTTGCTAGATGTCTGCAATGTAAGGACCATTGCTCCTAAAATAGCTCCCTGACTGTTATTGTATGGTAAATGATGTGAATGACTTGTTGCTATATTCGCAATACAGATGGCCTCAAAATCCACAGCTATGCGGCTTTACTATGTGACTAGGTTCTGAAGTGTGCTACTCAGCTATTTTATTAAACTTACCATGTGGAATACCTCAATTCAACAGATGGGAATCTCTAAGTCATGTTATGAATCAGAAGGTATTCACTGGCTACAAACTATTTGAAGAAAGCCTTCACTGAGAAATAATCAGGAACTGCATCTCAAAATATCTATCTCATGCTCTTTTTTTGCTCGTTTTTTGCTCATTACTATTTCATAGAGAATGGATTTAATTTTTTAAATTATTTCTTTTTGTGTGTGTATAACTCCATCATGTCATATAAACCAGGGTCAATTTTGGTTCTTCAGATTATTATTTTTATACCATCAGGATGCAAATTCTGAAGTTCCCCCACCTTTGTCTCTTAGGCAACATGTTGCCTTATAAATTTTCTAACACTGTTTATTGCCTCAGAAGTATTAAAAAGAAAACTGAAAACCAGAAGGATAAAAAAATATGTTGTTTCCCACAGCTTATTATTCCCTTAACACTGCTGCCTGTAGGTCAATCAGTTTTGAAGGACTGTGGATCTACTATATCTACTGTAAAGATTTTACAAATAGCAGCTAAGAAACACTGTACACATAGAATGGATAGCACCTCTGCCCTTCTCCAGGTTAGTTTGAAAGGCACTACTAAATAAATCAAAATACTTGGGCAATGTATAAAAACATATGACAGGTAAAATTTTTCCAGGTGCATAGCAAAGTCTTCATTCATAATCGCGAAAACACAGTATTTCCTTAAAAAAATAAAATAGTCGTGTCCTAAGTCTTTTCTGAAAAGCAGTAAAAATATTCCTGGCTATAACATTGTTAAGTAGGTTCTTGTCTTCCAGTACAGAACTGATGAAGACGAATTGCATTGAAAAGGAAACATCCAGAAGACCCAGTGTGGAAGCACATGAACTCAGAAACCCAACACATACAACAGTGAGAAGCTACTAGTATACTACCTCTCGCCAGCTGTCTATTGCAATAGGTTACCTATGGTGACTATCTATCTTATGTTGGATAAAGGTTAATAAAGTCTAGGCCCTCAATGAATCCAATATGCATCTTCCAGCTCTCATCAGCAGCTATTGAATTTGGCCCTAGAGCACTGACCTCAGTACTCAGAGTTCTTTTATCTTAATAAAAGCAGCATTGAGAGCAACAGAGGTAAAGATGCTCTGTCATATATTTTCTGGATGAATAACACTCTAAAGTAATATTGAGAAAGTAAGAAAGTGGAAAACAGTGATGCATGCTATTTCCTTGTAGCTGGTACTAACGACAAGTTATAAATTCAGTAACACACACTTCTGTTTTGTTGCTTCAACCAAGGTCATCCTATAAAAAATGGAACTCACACTCCAGATGCTGAAGCCAGGAGAGTGTTTATTAGTCCCACGATGCAGTGTTTATAAAGGGTTATCATCTGCATGTGTGCCATACAGATCTTGCAAAGGCTGAGCAAATGCTGATTGCAAAACCAGGTGTATTGTCATTGTACTTGACAGAGCACACTTTTGACATTATTTTATAGAGAACATACAAATCTGTACCACAAAAGGATGAGGAAAAATACAATTTTTTGTAAATTTAAAATATGTATTTCAAGCTAACAATCTTGGGTGTCTTGAAAATACACTGTAAACAGCATTAACTCATGTACTTGAATAATACTCAAATTACCTTGAATTCTTCGCATGTAAAAAGTGAATAATATGAATTACAGAACCTGACATCGTCCTCTCTAATTTTACCTTGCAGACACAGATGTCGTATTTGTATTCTCAGCCAGCTTGAACCAGATACCTCAAAAAATTGCTCTATCTCTATCAAATGTTTTTTTCCTTGAAACTGAAAATATTTTTTTGCAACGCACCCATAAGGTAAGCTAATCCTTTGATAGTGCAGTCTCTTATCAGAGAGCCTTTGAGAGCAAGCTGAAGACAATTCACTCAAAAGGGGTACCTATCACTCTGCTTTCTCAAATACTCAAGTGAAGTTCTTCTATATTCCTATGTTGGCTAACTGATGAGATAATCTACATAACAACATGCTCCCACTGTGTGTTTCTACTGAATCAATACAACTCTCAATCTACACAAAAGCACATCCAGCATGTATTAAGCAGATAGAGCCTGCACTCTCACAATGAGTTTCTTGGCTGATGTGAAGAGTTGTGTGTCTCATAGTTTCACTCCTAGAGTCTTCAATTTGTTCCAAGTTTTACATTTTTGTAGTAGAAGTGTATACTTTAAGCCAGTCTTTCTTCTACATAAATGGAAATATACCACACAATTATTTAAATTTAATAGATAAATGAGAATTGAGAAGATGATTCTTCTGTAATAGAATGTGCCTTTCATTTTAGTTACTAAAATGTCAATTTACAATCCCAAATTTGAGAAAATGCCCACTTAGGAATTGTATGTACTTATATGCCCTTTGCGCCTGTGCTACTAAATGAGCTCAGATGGGATTCAGAACACTGGAATTGATAATTATAGTTCTAATCCTTCCATCTGAAAACATACCTCTTGAAAAAGGTTGTAAATTTAGAATAGATGTTTAATGCCTTTTATGCTGGATTTTTAGTGAAGTAAACTGTAAATTTCCATCCTTTCATAGGTAGGCTTATTTTGTCATAATGGATAGCATATCTTCCTTCCAGCTTCTGAAGTCCAGTCTGTTACCACTGGCTATGCCCACAATGGCAAATAATTCGCAGAAACAGGAGTGGTTTAGTTAATCATCCCAGCTGTTAGTAAGGCCCTTACAAAAGCTTCTTGGTAGGGGAGGATGGTTGTTTTGATATATATTCTATCTGGCTCCCTGAACTAAACAACCCTGCCATTTGTGTTACTTAAAATTCCCCAGAAGTCCAGCGTTTAGTTCAGATGCCTTATTCCAGGAAAAACAGAGGATTTGCTTTGAAATAGTACAACTGAGCTAAACCAAACTACTAATGCAGATGTATCTATCCATAATAATTGCTGTGTTTGTTTTTTTTTTTTTTTCCCTTCATCTGTGAAAAGAAATAAATTAATAATGACTTCAACAGAAAAGTAACTGTAAACCACTTTTAAGCTGAAGGTTCTATGTGGTAGCATTACACATTCCACACTACTAAGCAACTATCCAGTCCAAGATGGTTAATCAGGACACCTTATCAAGAGAAATAATAAAATTCAAGGTAAACAATGTAAGAGCAATACTCTCTATATTTTTTTTCCATATTTTTCTAGTTCTGTGAATATGACACATTGCTTGAGAATATAGACCTGTGTCAGCTATGACCATCTCTACTGTTTTGCATTTTTAGTAATAGTATGAAAGCATCCCAAGAAAACTTCAGAAACAAAGCTTATTTTGAGGTGAGTTTCTACTGGAAAACACAAATTAACACATAGTTTTCTGAGACTGAGTTATAAACATGAAGTGCACTTTGGATAGGTTATTCTCATTCCTCTTTTAATCAAAGCATTTAAAGGTACACAAATGTAATAATGCAGTGCCAGATTCTGTTGAGAAAGAAAGTAGATTACAATAGGCTTAATGCCATGTCCTGAATCAGAGTAGGTCCCTGTCCCATAATCTCATACATTACATACACTAGGCACAAATCTCCTCTTCTGCTTCAAATATAGGATGTGGTCATATCCTTACAACACATTGGAAGTCATTAAACTGAGTGAGAAGAGGGACCCTTCTTCTGACTAAGGTCATTGCAAGCAAACGTTGACACTGCTTTTGTAGTATTTGCAGTTCCTCTGCTCTTACCCTTTTTAAAATCACCCCATTAACACAAAACTACTTTTGTTAATGAATGTCAATGCTTTTTCTAAAAAACATGTACATATGGTCAGTTTCTGAACTTTTCCAGTCTAGGCCTTTCTCAGACATGTTTTATTCTCTTCATCTCAGTGGAGGTGGGGGAGTGGTTTGGATGGTGTTTTTTTTTTTCCTTCTCTTATGAGGATTTTTGTTTTCTGCTTTTTAAAATCAGATTAGTACAATATATCATTATGTAATACTGTAGGATAGTTTAAAGTCATAAAGAATGAGTATGGTTTAGGCAGAGTGAAGTAAAAAAATTAACAACAATTAGCAGGACAAAATTAAATTGTGAAATTTTCAGCTATATTCAGAAAAAAAAATAGTCACATCAGCCAGAAATCGCATATACTCTTGATCCTTCTTGCATATTTAAAACTTTCAACATTATGCCCTCTGTCATCTCTAAGACAGACAGTAAAGCAAAAGAGATATTAAAATTCCCTATTCTAAACAGACTTCCCCCTGTAGAAAAGCAGAATTCACTAAGGAAGAAGTTCATTAGTTTCAGAAAAACATTTTCTTCCCATTATTCTATTGCTAAGGATTTTTATTTTACTTCATTACAAGTTGTAGAGAAACCACTGTCATAAACCTAACCTAGTAATGATCTTCATCACTGCCAAGTAACCAAATAAAGATTTTGCAGCAAAGCTAAAATATTAGTTGGTATGAACATCAGCTGGAATCTTAGCAGCTCGTGCCTTGTAAGAAAGAACTTTAACACAGATGGTGAAGGGAATACATTTAAGGCTTTTATGGGAGTAATGATGAGTTCAGTCATACAACAGACTGAAATAGGATCTTTTTTGCAACAGGATTTTTTTTTCCTTATGTTTATAACTGAAAGAATATATTTGGGTTATATAGGAAAATAATTAAGAATAGCTGCTTTCTGCCCAGCACATTAAATTGCTAAATTTTTTGACAGCCAGAGCTGAATTGCCAGTGTAACTGAGACGTGAGCTGTATGGGAAGGAAAGCACAGTTGCCAAATAAAGGATTAAGATGAAAGGAAAAAAAAATATCTGCCAGGGAAAAAAATTTGCACGAAGGGAAACCAAATGGCAATATGTTGTTATAGCCTTCAAACATGCAATTTGCAGATTGATTTCCCTGCTTTCTTTGCATAGTAGATGTAAAGATTATGCTGAAATCTAGGAAAATTTGATTGTACATGTGCCAAAGTGAATTGAGAACTTGACTCAAATGCCTGCCCTTGTTCTAACAAATTCATAATGAGAAAATAGCTCTGCAAGCCATTTCTTTGTAAACACATCCAACTAATTTTGCAGCTATGCATTTTACGAGTATAGGCATGCTGTATGAGTCTCCCTCACTAGTTCAGTTTGTTCTTGTAACGTAACTGAATTTATGCTGCTTTAGCCTTCTGTGATAAGCAGGAATGTCGCACATCTCCTTATATTTCTCTCGTTTCTGTGCTATCAGTGTCATTTGGTTGTTTTTTGTTTGTTTGTTTTTTTCAATTACTTGCTGTCGCTGTTTCTGACTCATGTTTGGCAAACCTGTGGCAGTTCCCAAAGGAGGAGGTAGAGTTGCTGAAAACCCTTCTCACCCCTATTCTTCAACAAGAAATAGTTCTCAAATGCCACCCATATTCTGCATGATTTATAGATGTACCACCTCTGGAGCAAAACTGCCGCTCCTATTCCTCAGTCATCTCTGTTTATTTGAAGCACTTGGCTTTCTCCCTTCAGATACTTGTCAACATTTCCGGAAGATGTTTTAACTGGCACCCTGTCAGCTGACATATCTGAAGCAGGAAGACTGACTAACTGTGAAATATGTGACTCCCAACCCCAGCAAAACTCAAAGCCCTGGAAACTGAAACAAACCCCTTAAGAGCATATGTTACCCTACTTACAATGAAGTTTTTGTGACATTCTTTTAATTGCAACCATATGACACTTGCTTGTAAGCCAGAGGCACTGAATATGAGTGGAAAGCCTCATGTAAGCTTTGAGCTTTCAGAGGTACTTTCTAAATAGATAAGTAGTGTCACTTACTTACAGCACAAAAATAAAACCACAAAAGCTTTTTTCCAACATGATTTTGACTGTGCAGTTCTATAGAGTGGGCATGTATACAAGTCATTCTTGACAGAAAAGTATGCAATACTGGCCAGCAACCAGATTTGAAAAAAGTACCACTAGCAAAGTGCCTGTTCTTTGAGTAACTTAGACTGGTGGGAGCAGACTTATGCATACACAATGCAGATAGGAGGAAAAGTGATGAATTACTTTCAATAAGTGCAACACGTAGGGCATTCCACAATGATTTGACTCCAATTCTAGCATTAGGTGTGCACTTTAAAGTCATATTCCTCTGGATAGCAGTGAAGTTAGTCCATGTTTCATCTAGAATGAATGAGAATTTATTCATGTCTAGGCCTTCAAACCTTCTTTCCTGTTCTCTTTTTCTTTAAAGCATGCAACATAATTTGTAACTAAAGCAGACTTATCAAGGAATGCTCTTTTTTTTTTTCCACCATCTCCATTCTTCTCTCCACCTATTTTTATATCCAAAGTAGGTAACAGTTACCTGACTCTTTTATTTTGTAATAAGGTATAAAGCTCCAGAGCGGTTTCCATTAGCACATCTTGCTTGCACTGTGCATGGTAGGAAAGAAAGACAGCCTTACATGATAGTGTTATGAGAAATCAGAGAATGAGATAACATGCTGTGATCCATAATTCCATAATTTCATCAAATTGTGATTAATTAAAAAAAAAAGGATTGTAAATTGGTATTTAATTTTGAAGGATTATAAATAATACTAAAGCATCAAATGGGAAAAGCTAGAGGAAACAGCAGCTAAGATATAAATAATGAATTAACATGAAAAGCTGTGAATGTTACATTAATCTCACTAAAGCTACCTGGTTATAATTTGGTCCCTTAGTTGGGAAAGCACTTAAGCATGTGTTTAAATCTATATCCATTTAGAGAAACCCTTCAGCACATGCTTATCTTCAAGCATGTGCTGTAAGAGCCATTGACTTCTGTGAAACTTAAAAATGTAATCACATAATTAAAGCTCTATATTGAATTATAGAATCACAGAAAACTAGGTTGAAAGGGACCTCAAGGATCATCTGGTACAACCTTTAAATTTGGAATAGAGGCACTTCCCTGAAAAGGCATCTTTTTCTTGTACCTCCAATTGGCCAAATTGAGAGAATTTTAGAAATTAATGAGGAGCATTAAAATGGTATTTGCAGCTTGATGCGTAAAAAGCAGAAAACAGCAGCGACTAAAGCAGAATTTATGGCATATTAAAGTGTAAAGATTTTGCCTTTAATAACCAAGTCCCACAGATTCCTAAGTGTTTTTCTGTTTCCAGATTCCTGTCTCATTTTATTCATCAGTTACTATATGCTGGAAAAAATTGATTATCCCACTTCTGTTGCCATGTTGAAGACCCTGATAGCACTTTTGTTTTCTAACAGCTCTCAGGAAAGAATGAGCCAGGTAAAACTAGTGTCTACCTCCTTGAAAGACCTACTAAAGTTTTCCATCCATCAGGAATAAAAAAAAAAAAGTTGTCAGCTTGAAACAACACAAAGGTGATGAGGACTGTGAAAAGAATGCCAAATGACTATGAGAACAGCAAAGGCAGGAAAGAAATTTCAGCAAGACATGGTTAACCAGTCATGACCAGTATTTTTGTTTTGGAGTTGATATTGAGAACAGCAGAAGACCCTATGATTATCCCTGGATCATACTGGAGTTGTGTATGAGAGCTGCAGAAGGTTAATGTGTTTATCCTCTGCACAGGAGAAGGAAATGAGCTGCCAAGACAAATGATTTGTCCAAAGTGGCACTGGGAATCTATTTGAAGGAGGAAATTGAACACCAATGGAACCCCAGGTTAGCTGCAAAGACTGAACCACTTTTCTTAGGAAAAGAAAAAAAGAAAAAAAGAAAAAGGATTTTTTAAAAAAAAACAAAGATTAAAAACCTTAAAACTAGAGAAAAAATAGGCAACACATTTTTTTACAAAATTATAAAAATAAATTGGTAAAACTATAAACACATGCAGATATTGTAAACTGAAAAAGGAAAAAATACTTAATAAAAGCATGCAAAGAATCAGACATTAATCATAATGATGAAAGTAAAAATAGAACAAGCTCAGTTAAAAATTAGACTTTTACATAGTAATGGCTTTGCTGAGTGTCATGGTTTAACCTCAGTCAGCCATGCAGCCTCTCTTTCACTCCCCCCCTTTCCTCCTCCCCACTCCCGGAGCGATGGGGAGGAGAATTGAAAGAATGCAACTCCTATGGGTTGACATAAGAACAGCCCAGTAACTAAGGTATAACACAAACCACTGCTGCTACCACCAGTAGTACTAATGATAAGGGAAATAACAAGGGAAGAGAATATAAGAGCTCATCACCTGCTGACCGATACCCATCCTGACCCGAGCGGTGACCTTGCCCTTCCAGGCAACTACTCCAGTTTATATACTGGGCATGACATGCTATGGTATGGAATAACTCTTTGGTTAGTTTGGGTAAATGTCCTGTCTCTGCTTCCTCTCAGTTTCCCCTCCTCCCTGGTAGAGCATGAGACTCAGAAAGTTCTTGGTCAGACTAAACATTACTGAGCAGCACCTAAGAACATAGGTGATATGAGCACTGTTCGCAGGCTGAAAGTCAAAAACACAGCAGTGCACCAGCCACTAAGAAGGAGAAAAATGCTACTGCTGAACCCAGGACACTGAGTGAAATGAGCAATTCAGATGATAAATTGTGTGCACACTTCCTAGAAAATGCCCTTGAAACATATAGCAAAAATGATCAGTCTGAATGTCAGGAAACATATTTAAAATTCCAAATTAAAAATAAATACAGAAAAATTATGCTTGGAAAGAATATTGTATGTAATGTTAAACTGCCAAACCTGAACACTCTAGTCACGAGCTGTTTTGTGTGGATAAATACAAGAGGGCATGAGTAGCAGAAGAGTGCAGTAATTCAGAATTTTGGATATCAGTGGGATTCATCTCACCAAAATTTATGTGTATAACAGTGATATCAGTTAGTGCATAGTCACTTCAAAGCAACTGTTACCTTCAAACGACAGTTCCTTCCTTTTCAAAATGATTTTCAAAGAGAAGCAGCATCAATTTCCCCTGAAAATGCCTATTTCTTTTAATGATAGATGGATCCTGACTAGCTTAAATTTAAGTAACAAACATTTACATGGTCAGAGCTAGATAAGATGAATCTCATACTTCTGTAATTTAAGGACCTTAGAAAACCCATCTGTTTTGGATTTTTTTTTTCTTTTATACCCAGTCACTTAATTGATTGATTTAGTCCAGATCATAGCTAGATTAGACCTAGGGCTCAACAAGGAACATGGCATATTTCTGTCGGAAGGCAGATTGAAATGTCACAGCAAAACCTCGTCTGTCTAGAAATGCTCTCCAGATAAAAATAGTTTAGAATGCTTATTTACTTGCAGAAATTTATGTTATGAAGGTTAGACTTACAACACCAACACTTCAGGCGAGTGATGCATCCAAGAGCAAGTACAGCCAAAGATGAGCAAATTGGTAGGTAGTTCTGCATACCTTAAAATCTGGATCATCCTCTGTAGGCAGTACCTTCTGTTATAAACCTGTAAGCTATCAGTTAATAATATTCTAGTGAGGCACCTGACAAGGTATCAAGTAATAGGATGAATCTAAGTCCAATTTTATAGACAATCCTATCTGTAGACAACTTCTAATCCTCTCTAAGAGGTTTCTCTGAAAATAGCTAACCACTTTCCTTTTCTAAAAATGATATCTCAAAATTTTCATAATGAAAAGCAAGCTTTTGCAGGCATTTTTAAATTCTTCCTACAAATAATAGAGACATGGCCTAAAGCATTACAAAAATAGTCTGAATTAGTTTAGTTTAAATTCAGTTAACTTAGCTTTCAGCTTAATAAACTGTTTAAATAACAAATTCTTGGCTAGTAAATATCCCTCTGTAACATATTATTAGCAAATTCTGGTTGGCAAAAATCTGAAGTATGCTATGTGTTCAGTTTTCTAGTAGAAAGGAGAAATTTGGTTACTATCCTGGCTACTCATACAGACACAAAAAGTAAATGAAGTGCACAAATTGAGAAATTTATAACCAAAATGAACTATGGCTTGGAGAAGGAATCCATCTTAATCTAGTTAGATGTAGTATGACTAACAGAGGGATGACAGAAACTTTTTATCCATCGCCATACGTTCACTCCTAAAAAATTCTAAGGAAGTACTATCCATGTTCACTTTTCACTGCATTCTGAAGGTCCCCTCTAAGAAAAAGCTAACACTGATATTAACCCATCTAAAATATTGTAATGCATTAATCATCACATAGATTCTTAACTGTTCTTTCTAATCTGCATCTCCTGATTATTTTCATCCTTTTGCTCTCTTTTTTCTCCTCTGGCAATGAATAGCATTTTGCATAGAACTCTCAAAATATGTGACCTAATGAAGAAATTGCCTTTCAGTTGTTAATCGGCTTTAGCACTGGAATTTTATTTGAATGTAGAAATCGTATCCCTGATGCTTAAAATACAGTTTGAAAGGATCAGAAAACAACTTCCATTTTCTGCTGCTGGAGAATGTCCCCTGCTGAAGCTGCACAAAGCATTTAAAATATACAATCATTTAGCTAGAAATAATCCATACCTTTGAGTCCAGCAGACATATTTTATTTTTTTTCTAAAATTTTGGGTACACTGATTTCCACTGTTCAGGATTTTTGGTGTTTTTAAAATTACTTCTCAGCAGTTACTGGTTCACAAGAACGTAAAATTCAAAACACTATTATATAATAATAAAACCAGTTCAAAACTTGTCAGAACATTTTGCGCAACTTTAAAAAAGAAAAATGAGATAAAAATCTATTTGCAACATATTACTAGCAAGATCATACAATATTCCTGCAATGAAAGATAAATTCTAACATCTATTGCAATGTAAGGTCAGTGAGAGCAGAACACTAGATTTAGTAGCAGATATTTTGAAGAATTTCCCACTGAATCATTCTCCTAACTTCTTTCTGATTCAGTTATTGCTGCCGGCTATTCTGGGTACAATTCTTATATTTTGCTTTTCTCTGTCATATATAAGCACTTCCAGTGAAGTCCTAGTCAACTGAAAGTAACATCCATCATATGTTGTTCACTTCAGCATGGTGATCCTTCCTCATTATGCCCTTCTTCACCACATTCAGACATTCTATTTGGTCTTAGATTAAACAGCACCTTTGGACAGAAACCATGTATGCCTTTATGCTCATTTTAGCAAGACCTCTGAGCACTTCTATTTCCAGTAATGTCTTTTGAATGTTTATGGAAGTGGTTCTTTAAGTTATCACACATAACCACATATTCTTCATTGCTTAATATGTATTTTTCTAATGATCAGCATTTAAAAAGTCAAATAAAAACAAAATACAAGGGTCTGCATATCATATGTACTAAAACAAAAATGAAATTATCAAAAACTCCGTCAACTCCCAGAGTATACCTTAGGTTGCAGATGTCTGAAATAAACAGTAACCGTAACTAGGCTTCTGATAGGTTGTAGGTTAAATGGGGAAAATTATATGACCTTCTTCACATTTTATGTTGCTGACCTGCATATATCAACAAGCAAAATGTCATCAGTATGCACATGATTTTCATAGACCATACACTTCTTAAACAGCAGCTATCAAAAGGAATCAGTGAAAAAAAGGTAGACTGCTGAGAGGTCTGAGAAGTAGTGGTCACTTTGCACTGGCAAGGTGTACTGAGATAACAGAGGGAAATATCAGAACAAGATTTGGAAACCAATGTATGGAAACTGTGCTTAGAGTTGTCCTAAAGCACGGAATTAAGAGATTATTAGAGATCTATTAATAGGCAATCTAGTAATAATAATTCGTAAAGAATTAGTTATTTTTCTCAAAAAAAAAAACAAAAAAAAAACCAAACCAAACAAACAAAAAAAAAAACCTAGGGAAAAAAGAATCTGTAAAATAGTCTGCATCAATCCAATATTACATATCTCAAGTTTCACATTATGGCAAATTTAAAGGAAAATAAAAAATAGACTAATTGGTAGCAATAGGACCTCACAGTTTTTCGGAAGAGTTAAGTCGTAGGAAATTCCATCTTTCTCCAGACACTTGCAAGTTATTCAGAAGTTGTTTCAAAGCAATATTAATAGTTCTGTGAGTAATTGCTGCTAGAGGGATATTGAAAATGGACCTTCCTGGGAACAGAAGTGTAAATGATGTTACATTCTTTCTCTCTGAATAAGCAAAAGCAGTCAGATATTAAAAATATACTACCCAAGAAAGCTGAATTACACAGATATAGAATTACTCATTCAAAATGTGTTTCTGGGCTACATTTTTAAGTCCTCTTTATAGGAATCATGGAAATAACTGCAGAAAAGCCCCAAGGAAAAAGTAGAGCACAAAAATGTGTGTTTAAATGAAAATGGATTTAAACATGAAATATTGGAATTGTTGCCATTCAATGCTTTGGCAATATAATAATATTTTATAGAGGTTTTACAGATCCTCCAGTGAAGGAATAATCTGTCTCTGACTCATATAACAGTTGTTAGCTTAGAGAGTTCAGATGTAATTATATTATGTTTGTTTCCTCTCTATTTCTGGCATCAAGAAACAATATAGTTAGACCCAGCATTAAGAACTGATCAATTTGAAATCACTGTTTTTCCTTTACATAATAACTTTGCCTCAACTCAAGTATCTGCATTCTGCTGCAATTAATCTAAATATATTCAAATAAATAAGAGAACAAAAGAAAACAGAACTTACATATTAAGAATGATCCTCATTCTCTGGCACATATCCACTATATAGTGTGATGTTAAAATAAAAATAAACTCCTGCTGTGCATGTGCTTTACTGACATAATTTACCAAATGGTTATACAACCATTATGCATCAATATTTCACTCATATGTCAGTCTCCTATGACTTGCTTAAGGACATAACTTCACGCAGTGATATAAAGTTAAATCCTTTTCATGCAAAAGGCCTTTACAGTAGTATTCCTAGAATAAAACAGTCCACAGAGTTCACGATGGAACATACAGTGGTGAGGAAAAGTTGACTGGTTTATATTTAGAAAATACTTGATCCAGAAGTGATTGGGAAAGAGCAAAAAGCTAGCACATGGTTTGCAAAATACACAGTTTTGATAGAGACCTTCCTTCAGAATACTTTGTCAATAACATTTCAATAGATCCATTTGACCCTCTTAGCTACAGGTAGCTCTAAAGGTTGCTATAACCAAAACCTCGAAAGACCTCCAAAATAATGAGCAAATCATATTACAAACAAAAAAATAACTAAATGAATGAAAGATCTTCACTAGGACATATTTGATATAGAAGACAGTACAATAAGCCTCTAAGGCTATGCCTTAAGTGTCCTTTTGCTGCTCTCTGGCACTGAGATCACCAGCATGGAAAACCTTGTGTTGCTGCTATTTACTCTTACTTTCTGAAACACTAGCGTCAGGACAAAGCACATCTGAACTACCTTCTAAGGATGTTCTCTGACTAATCGACTGTGTCTAGGAGCTGCTTGGAAAAGTCTCATTTGGCCTGGGCCAAAACCATGTGAGGAACAAATCTAACAATTTAACTGCTTGGACAAAACCAGTTCCAGTGACTGAAAACATTCCTTAGAGCTGTTTTATTTAGTACAAATATTGGCTAGGTAAGTTGGCACTGGAAATTTGCTATTGATAGGCAAGTTATTTGGAAGGTATTTCAATGCCATATTCATGAATGACAGTAATATAACAAATAATATAATTTAGTTATATTTTTAATATAAAAATACATCTCTTAGGAAAGTATTGAACAGATTTCACTTTGGATAGAGCAACAGCTTTTTATAGAATATAATCAGGAGAAAGTGCTTGAAGCCTCAACAAGTACAAAATGCACAAAATAAAGCTTTACATGTTTATTAAGTTATATAGTGAGAAAGCCATAGCATTTAAAGCAATATCTTAAATTATTTATTTATTATATTGATTACATAATTTAAATTTTCACCTGTACTTTAGAAATGTGCCTGTAAAACAATAATTTCTGAATTCAGGATATCCTAAGCTGTATGCTTTTAGAAACAATCTAGATTCAGAGGCAATTATCTTAAGGTATAAAGTTACACACTAACAGCAGTATTATCAAGCACAGCAAATATAGAAACAAATCTGTGTTTACAGGATAATCATAGACATTGTCCAAATGTGTTTAGATTTGCTTACAGGCTTCTTAAGCATGTCCAAAATAAAATGCAATAAATAGGAATTTTATCAAATTATTAAAAAAAACCTTCCAAGTTGATGAAAAATTATGAACAAGGATCTGATAAAATTAACACTCAACATCGTAAAATACCATCAGGAGGCCCTGTACAGATAATAAAATCACAAAGCTAGAAAAAAAAAAAAAAGTCGGCTTGATTACTTGTGGAATGGCATTATAAACAGAGGAGTTAATAAAAAGAAAATTGGTTTGCCTTCTCAATTCCAGACAAATAGGTACAAATTTGGAAAGTCCCATTCTTCTTTTTCATTTTCTCTAAAAGAAAAAGAGCAAAATAAAGTCTGACAACTAATCTAATCTAAGCCTACCTTCATATAAATGTTTAAATTCTTTATTTGAAAAATAAAACATCATGTGAATTTTAAATAAAAAAATGTGAAAGCAACCTTTCTGTTTACAGAATGAAGAAAAGTAATAAGTCCTTGGCCACATTGTCCTCTTACTGCGGTGTTATTAGACATGCAGAAATTCTGTTTTGACCTCTTTTAACTTCCAGAAAATAAATGGGACAGCACATGTTCAATCGAAGTGATTATATTACCTGAGGCCTCCCCCTCAAATCTGCAGCTGCTAGCTGGAAAGCAGTAAAATGAGGTCATGAGGATGAACACAATGACTTCCATTGCTACAGAGGCAGTCCTTCATGTTTTCCCACAAAGTGATTGAGCTGGCAAATATCTCCTTTTTATGAGTTAAATAACCCCTTTTGATCAATTAATATCAGCTTGTAATATTTATTTTGTCTATTACTAGCTAGACCTAATCTGGACATGTAAGTTTTGGTAAAAAGCAAGTTTTGGGCACAGCACATCTGCCACAAAGAACAATCGAGCAGTCAGAGTTCAAATTGGGAAAGATCTCAGGTCTCTAGTCCACCCTTGTGCTCAGCAGCAGGAATAGCTGATCCTCAGAAGCATCAGCTGTAGGATTAGTAAGGATTTGTCATGGCTTTACTCAGTCTGAAGAACCTCCAGGGATGGAGAATGCAGTGACCCCCAGACAGCTTATTCTTGCACATGACGCTCTTCCAAGTGAAAATGTTTCTTCTTCTATCCATAATGTCACCGGTTCAGCAGCAGCAGTCATTTTTTCCCTTTAAGTAGTAGCTGGTGTAGCACTGTGTTTTGGATTTTCAGCTTGGGAACAGTGCTGATAACACCAGTGTTTA
>JASSUY010023344.1:0-16806 GCA_032466535.1 Forpus xanthops
TGAAAATCCAAAACACAGTGCTACACCAGCTACTGCTTAAAGGGGAAAAATGACTGCTGCTGCTGAACCCATGACACTGGTCCATTTTCATATCACAGTTTAGTTACTGGGGATAGAAGCTTCAGAAATTACTACCCAGATTCGCCCATTTTTAAGGTGCTGATGAGTAGCTCCATGAGGGCAGGATCCTTGAAATTGTCCCTTCTGATAGGGGTCTGGCTGGGTTGAGCCGCCTCTAAAATATCAACTCTGTCCTGTGCAAACATTTGTTCCCTGTCAGCCCCTCCAAATATCCTTTGCCCAACTTTATCTTTTTTCCTGAATTATCACCACCCTTTAATTTTGGCCACAAGAGGTAGAAGTTAAAAGAAAACAGGTTACTTTCACTCAGGTTGTATTTGCCTTGCTGCTGCTCATCTGCCATGCCTGAGTCCTCCGTGCAGAGGACTCCTCTCCCAGCTACCCCAGTGTGACCCAGAAGGGGAATGGACTATGTTCCCAGTTGGAATTTGGTAGTGGTGCTGCATTTGTGTTGGTTACTATAGTGGAGCAGCACTGCTTTATTTCAGCTAAGGATTGAATCCTCCTCAGCACATCGGACTTCACATATCCTTGAATTCAGCTGCATTTTAGCTTTGCCAAATGAGTGTTGCTTTGTAAAGTGAGAGCACTAATCCTTGCTGTGATAAGAGGAATTTCAGACCCATCCTGCCCTGCACTTACTCCTGAGTGAATGTGATATTGTATACGAGATCATACCAAACTCAGAAGTTTGCCACGAATGTTTACTGTGATTTAATTCCCCATTAGTTCTAGTCATGCAATGGCTATTTTTTTGTCCCTTTAGAAACATTCTTCCTCCTGACGCATTCCAAGGTAGGTGTGAGATAACTCACTAAATCACCATTTAATTTATAACTTTGTCAGTCACTCAGTGAGTCATGACTTTATTATTGCAGGAATGCAACCCACAAACAGATTTTAGGTTCTTTTTTTTTTTTTGGTTTTTGTTTTGTTTTGTTTGTTTTTTCCCCCAGCTTAAAGCTTCAGTTTGTTTGGTCCCAAAGAAAGCTTTGGTGCCACATTGCCCAGCAGACCTGTACAGACTATGTTTCTACCCAGGGCTTCTGCTGATGAACATTTCCCCCCACCCCTCTTGCATCATCTTCCCCTTTTCCCATTGTATGCAAGTAGCTTCTCAGTATTTTTGAGTGTGCTTGTGCTTGCAGGGGCACCTTGGAATTGAACTGCCTCAAAACCCACCCTGATCTATGCTTTTTCTTTCAGCCATTGTTTATGAAGTAGTCAAAAGAAGCAAATAGCATGAGCACTGCTATCAGTGAGAGCACGCTAGAAATTGCTACCTCCTCCTCTCTTCTTACAGTCAAAACCAACAGTATTTGTAACCAGAGACAGCCTTATGCAACACAAAAGCATCTCAAGTATGATAAATGATTTCCAATTGTTCCATGTGTCTAAGTAATTCCTGGTCCCCCGCTTCTGATATCTTGCAATTTTTTATTAAAACGATTACTTATTCCTGTTATATTAATGTCTGGCTATTTTGTGTGCACAGTGCCTAGCACACTGCAGATGTTTTCTGTCCTGAAGACTTTGCAGCCTCATTAACTATTTAAAAGTAAGAATACATGCTAAAATTAGGGATAGGATATAAGAAAAGTCCAAAAGAAGGAAAGAAATCTACTTGTTCTATATATTTCCAACCAGCAAAACTGAGTGGGGTGTTGTACCACAACAGGTTTCTGATGTTCATCATGTTCTGACTAGTGAAAATCTTCAAAGGGAAGCTCTTCTTCTAGTTAGAGCTTTGTTGAGCAAATACAAATAATGCTGTTGAGAGTTATTTCTTTTAAGCCATTGGATGAATGTCTTCAGTCTGTCTGGAAGACCTCAGAGCATCGCTGGATGGTCATCTCACTTTACAGGCCAAGAATTAGAACCAGGTTTTTATAGAACTGACAGGTAATTTTGAAGTCCTTCTTTTGATTTGTGTCTGAGGTACCCGGACTTTTAGTTAAGCATGTATTTTGGGATATATATTCTTACCTTCCTGTTTAGGATTAAAAATATCAACCAAATCAGAAGTAATTATTCTTGCTATTATTTTTTACCAACTTCATCATATTTCAGTAACACTATTCTTAATCGTAATTAGGTGCATCTTAGCACAACAGCTTCCTCTTTATTTTTCATCATATCCTCTTTATTGTTTGGTGGTTTTCTGGCATTGATCACCTTGGAAAAGGCCTCTAGGAAAACTAAAAAGGATAGTTTTGGGGTTTTTTTAATTTCTAATATAGGATAGTTTCTGGGAGATCTCTTTATTTACTCATTCAGCTGACTGTTAGGGCTTCTTTTCTGCTAAAACCTGAATTGAGTAAATCCTGATGCTTTACACCACAGATGTGATGGCTGTATCACTGTGACATGATTTGGGATCATGTGCTAATCTCCATATTTTACTGCTGTGGTTAACCCCATTGTTCCACAGGCAGAGCAGTCAAGTCATGAACCTTTCTGTCACAGACCACAAGTCTGTTAAGGCTTGGGCTTCAGATGTGTCACTTAGTGTACTGGAAGGAAAATGGTGATGGATTCACTATGGAAAGGCAGGGAAAATAAAAGCCCACTGGATATGTGGGTACTGTGGTACCTGGAGCTGGTGCGTGTAGAATGGAGGGACCTCTTGCTACTGGAGTATGAATGATAGAGGTATAAGAAAGTTACATACAAATATATGAGATTAAGCTGCTTGTCTGTTTTAAAGCTCTGTTTTCCTAAGTGCTGACTGTAGTGCGAGAAAGTGCTGTTTATAACATTCTGCAAAAAAAAAAAAAAAACAACTATTCTTCAAGCAAAAGTTTGCATGGGAGAGTCTGGAAAGCAGAGGATGGAAAATCTTCGGGACAAGGATTATACTTTATGGCCCAAGTAGGTGTCAGTGATAGATTCCCCAGGCTGTCTCATTGATAAGATACTGAAAAGCCAAGGTATTTTGTGCAGTAATATCAGCATGATGAGTGAAAACACATCACCAAGCCTGCAGATTCTCTGAAATGAGAAAATGCCAAAAGAAACAGAGATTTTTATTTCCTCAGCTGTTATCATGAGATCACAATCCTGTTGAGCAGTAAAGCGAGGCTGCTTTCTAAAACAGGCCACAAATTAAGTGATCAGAGACAAGACTTTTTCCTTTATTGCTTTCTTTTTTTCCCTTTTTTCAAAGCCACTAGCTGACCCTTGGTGCTCTACACTTCTGGTGTTTCTAGTGGGATGTGCATCCACTGAGTCTAGTCTTTTTTTCTAGAAGGTGTTGAGCACTTCTGCCCCCTCCTCAGAAAAAATACCTCAGGCTGTGTAAAGGAACAGAAGATCTGTAGGGATTTCCTCTGAAGCTAATACACAAACAGCAGTCGGAGGGCTTCAGCTCCTTAAAGTATAGAGAACCTTAAATAGATGGGCTGGGATAACTGGGAGGGAGAGACATCTGTTGAGTTGTTGAAAAGACATATGCTCCTAGCACTTCCTTTGTCATGCACTGTGGAAATCTTTTCTCTCTGAGTTTATTGCTAATATTTAATTTAAAACCAGATTTGGATTGTTGACAAAATTATAACTTGTAAAAGGACACTTTTCTCCCACCTTCCTTCCCAGCCTAATCTGAGCAGCTCTTGCTCATCCCAGTTCATGTACCTTGGGTCGTACTGGGGAAAGGGGGACCTCGCCTTGGCCTTACACAAGAGGGCAAAGCTGGTAGGGGAGTGGGGAAGTGATGGTTTGAAACTCGGTAACACCTCCCTCCTCCTGTCACCCCCCAGGCTAGTAACCATGTTTATATCAGATGGAAAACGTGACTTTCTTTGTGTGTGTGTTTGTGTATGAGTACTTAATGACATTTCAAGGCATCCGACAAAAGCCTAATTCCTTGGACAGGTTTTGTCAAATAATAAAATGACATAAGTATAATTGAAAGCAGATGTGGAAATATGGAATTTTAGCAGTCATTCGCCCCCCCCCACCCCCCCTTTTTCCTTAACTCTTGGTTCATGCCAGAAATATTTTCATTTTTGTTTCCTACTTCCTCTCAGCAGAACAAAGCCTGGGGAGGATGAGTTCTGGGGCAGGGAACCAAAGGGTATTCACTTTGCATTTCCATGTCTCCTTGCAAAATTTCCACCTTTTCCCAGTTGATTTTCCATGATGAAGTGAAGCTTTGTGTGCCTCCCTTCCTCTCTCCTGATTCTGAACTCATCCCCTAGATGAGCTCTGTTATATAACCGTTCCTGTCTGATGGCTCTTTGCTGCTGCTGTTGCTTGAGTCTGAAGTTTCAGGTTATGTGCTGGGCTCAGCTGAGCATGCATCCTATGTTATGTTTTCGCCTTCCGCGCCTGGCTGGGTTGAGTAAGTGTTGGATGGAAGAAGATGTAAAGATGCAGAAAAAGAAGCTGTGGAATTTGCACGTATGCACACACAACCATGGGTAAAAGTGGAAGGGTTCTTCCCCAGAGTTTTACAATATAAAATATGTAGGTTTTATGTCTGCTGCTTAGAATGAAAGTAATAGGATAAAAGCAGCAGTGATGACAGCAAATATATTATTGGCTACTCACATGATAACAGGGGCTTTACATAACTTACCATGTTAAACCATCATGACTGTAAAAATCAGGGTCTTCAGGCTGCAACAGTGGCAGTTTAAAATCGGCACTGATTTTCTTGAATCTTCAGCCATGCTAGCTAGTATCACCGTATCATTGCTCACACTGTTTTGGAAAGAAACAAGACTTAGCAAAGCTATTAACTGCTTTGATTTTGTTGTCTTTTGAAAAAGATGTTGTGTGCTTCAGGAGAGTCAGATGCTCTGTTTGCATTTCACTGCATAATATCCTACTAAAATCTAGGTCTGGAGTTTTAACTGCAGTCTTTACTTGTGTATGCCAGTCTTCCTTGCAACGTTATTGCTTTCTGGCCACTAGGGAAAAACATATTGGTATAACTGGGAGGGCTGGATGTCTCTAAGGTGTTTATGGGTGCCAAAAGTTACATGCATATAGGTGGTCAATTAATGGAAGAAGGAAGAGATGCATTACTGCCAGTACTAATGTAGAGGCTGCTAGTGCACAAGATGTTGCAATCTGAACTTGTAATTTCTTAGAATCTAAAGTGAGCCCCATGTGAGCATCAAGTCCATCAGAAATGAGGATTCAGGCTTTCAGCTGTCTGTGGTACTGTTGGTTTCTTTCCTTCAAAGCTGACATGGCTGGGCTATGTATGAAGAGGACTCAAGTCTGATTTTTGAATCCTAGACACTAGTTTTAAAGTGTCTTCACCTGAGGTATGGTGGACCTGGTTTCTGAGAGCACTGAAACCACAGAGCTCCAACTGCAGATGCCAGTAACTTAAGGTGTCTTTAGTAATCAGTCTCCATTAATAAGATTTGTAGTAGTAGAATACCCAGTTTAAAATCGGCTCACCACACTGCTAGGGCAATCAGTTTGTGCTATGAAAGCAGTGTAGGCTCTGCAGAGCTGAAATCGAGTATGCTTGGGAAGTGCAATCGGGTGCTCAATTTAGTATACTCCTTTTAAGAAAGGGGCTCATTTAATGAACATTCTGAATATCTTTGAGTATAATGCTTTAAATGATTGCTTTTAAAAAAAATTAGTAATAGTAACTTCTTAGAAGGTAGAAATCAAAACTTCTGAGCTACTGACTATTGCCGTCTACTCAGGTGAGTTTCATCCTGTCCTTTCCAGCACCAGTAGTGCTAAAGAGGCAGATCTTACATTTTTTCAGGATAATGAAACAGGATATGTAAATACTTGCAATGCTAACAATTATACTTACCTGTATACCACAGTGCGTCTTGGGGTTAGCCCAGAAACAGTTAAAGCCCATGTCTCTGATTCATCTGCCAAGCATGTCAATGAAAACATCTACTTGTTGTGAAACTGTTGATTGCATGGTTCAGCTTGCACATGCAGTTTCTTCATCTGTGCACACACTTATCAGATTTGTGTGGACAAAACAGAGGCTTGCACAGTATTTGTGGAAAGCTCTTCTGAATGTTTGCTCTTTTGCTATGATCAAAATGTCAAGATTGTCAGTCAACTTTTCATATGTACAAACTGTTCTAGGGTTTGAAAAACATAATCAGTGTGGGCATGTAGTCATCAGCTCCTTCAGGTTGTTTTGTTTTCTGTAGGTTTCTTTGTAGTGTAGACCTTTGGTAAGTTTCCTTCAATGCATCTGTTAAACATGTAGAAGATGAGCATGTGACTATGTTTTCAACACTGGGCTAATTTGGCATCCCAGACTAAATGTGCAATGACAAGCTGAATGTTGTTTCCTGTTTAGGAGGTAAAATTCTATTGACCACAAGTATCCTTGGTTTGTCTTTACTGAAGGTGGTAGGCTTATGCTTGAGAAGAAATTTATCCCACTGTTGAAGGAGTTCTGTAGAGCCAAAACTTTCTGGATCAGAGCTGAGGCTGAGTGCTAACTGAAGTGGCTGTGGGGAAAAGAAAAACCCAATGGGGTACACCTTCATGTGACACTCACGGTTTTTTTTTTAATTAGCATGAAAATATGTGTCCAAAACCAGTTAACGCTGACCCTTGCTTCCAACATTTGAGTATCAAATCCCTCAAGCTGCCTCTTTTGACCTGAAGTTTGAAGGAAGCTTTCACAACTCCTTACAGTATGTATTTGCGTCATTTCTATTTGCACCTCCAAGTCACAAGGCTTCCATCACAGAGTTGCTCTTCTCTACTAATCTTCTGTGGTGGGAGGGGCACCTTCTGTGTACCTTCTCCTTCTCTCTTTCCTTCTCCAGTCTCCTTCATCTCATCAGGATCACTAAGTATGCTCCCAAGGAGTTACATACTGTGGGTATTTATTCTGCTACCTGTGTTCCACAGCCTCCATTTTCCTGTAAAGGCCTGTGTTTGCATCCCTCACCTTCCTTCCTCCCATTATTTGGAAAAAGAAGATATTTGCTGGGAGGCAGCACAACGACCCCTATTAGAAAGATGGGATAGGGAGAGGTGAGAGAGCAGTACTGTTATTTCAGAAAATGTTAATGAATGTTGTGAGCCAAACCTTTGACTGAAAGGGAGTGGTGGACACACAAAGCAGATGACGAAGTCTCTTTGGTTTCCCCTTGTCTTCATTTTCCTTGGCTGTGAGCATCTGGAATGGTCTCTAATATTTTTAATTGAGCAAATGCAGCATTCCCAAGCTGCTGTGTGACAGGCAGACAGACCTACAAAGAAATGCCATGAATTTGAGTGTGTGGGTTCACAAGCTTAGTCAATTATTCACAACTAGAAAAATAAGGTTACATAATGGTCAAGATTTTTCGAGAGTGACTAACTGTTTTGGATGTCTTATTCTTTCAATGATCCATTAAAAATACCTTATAAGGGCCTGTGCTTCACCATATGGGTTCCCATAACCTTCTGAAAAATGAGGTCTTTACAGATGTTTCGTGGTGGACACCAAGAAAACCCAGAGATTATCAAAATCAGATTTCATCTGAAAGTGTTAGCCATAAAGTTATGCTTAGGGGCATTGTTTTCTGGTTTATATCAGTCTGTGAATCCTCCTCACATGTTTGTATACAGACTCCAGAAATAAATGTTAACAGTATGTTTTATATGTTACGCTGTATGTGGAATCATTTTGCTAGGAGCAGACACAGTTATAATGGTCTGACAGGTTGGGAAGGGAGGCCTAGGAAGAGTTCATCTGTTAGGTCTTGAATGTGGAACTGTTTACACAAGTATTTTAAAAGGGAACGGGGCATTGCAGCATTGCTCTGTGACATTGCTGGAGTCTGAAGCATGGGAGAAGAACATATAAAAATGTCCTAATATACTGAAAAAGCTGAGTGGTGGCAGGCCCTAGTAGGCCTTTTTAGGGTTGCTATAGAAGGAGGGGTTGCTTGAGGTAGGCAGGGTTTTGGTGGGCACAGCCATAAGCTGATAACTGGGATGAGCCCGGAGAAGAGCAGCTGAAAGGTCACACAATTCATCCAACTAAACAGTCCTGGTGGGTGGCAGTCTGAAATAATTCCTGAGCTATTAATTAGGAGGATGCTTCTTCCAGGTTCCGGCTGAAGCCATAAGACATGCCAAGGCAAGGAGCCAAAAGATCAAAAGGACACTAAATATTTTTCTTAAGCTATTCTGTGGAGAGAGGAAGGACAGAGCTGTCTGGGTCTGGTTCACACAGGACATGCTGATGGGTCTTGGCTTTGCTCTGGGATGTGAAGCAGCAGAGTCTGCCTGGACCCACTGTCCTTGGTTTTTATGTAAAGTGGGTTCTTTTATCTTAGTTTTACCTTTTGTCTTATCTCCTATTTTAAAACTAGTGCTGATGGTATCTTTTTGCTGCCAGTGTTAGGGTGGCACAGTATCTTTGTTTGAAAAGGCTATGTAAGTACCTTGTTAACCATTTGATACAAACTCTTGAGAAAAAGTATTGCAAGTGTTGACTGGGGGCAAATTTCCTAGTTAAGCCCACCACACTGTAGCTTGAGACTCACCTTTAATAGCATATGAAATAATTGAGTTAATCCAAGAAAAGACAAAAAAAGTGATGCTTAGTGCTAAAGAACAGGGGTGAGGGTGTATATTTCTTGCACGAAGATAAGGGACAGGTCAAATCCAATGTTTCCTAAAACAAGTAGTTCACAAAGAGCACAACCCGCAGAGTCCTGTTTCCCATTAACTTCTAGAGTAAAGATTTCTCCTCTTGTTCCTGTTGTTTTCACGAGTCTCCTATTTATACCCTCTGATGTACGGGAAGGGTTTATGCTGCAACCTTTCCCACATTGGCTGTGCATACCAGTTGTCACTCATCCTGCACCTACCATTCTGTCCAGCTTGGCTGAAAATGAGTAGGGAATTTGAAATTTACTGAGGAGAAACTGGTATGAGAAAATGGCTGATTGACAGTGTGGTATCTTAAATCCTTATTTCCAAGGGAACTTGGCTGAGCAGAGCAAGTTTGGGGAACTGAAAGCATCACGGAATTGATTTTTGCACAAGGAGCCTGATAGGAAGGACACCAAAATATCTAAACTTGCTTTGTGTCCCATGGATTTCTTTCTTTTTCTCCTCACTGCAAAATGCAAGATAGAACTTGAACATTGAAGTTGGTCACTTATAGAGAAAAAGAAAGCCAGAATTTTACAACCCAAACAGGAAACATGATGGTAGGTCCTGACTGCATAAAATCTTTCTTCTTTTGCCATTCCTCATGTGGTTGCACAAGGGAAACCCCCTTTTCAGTGGAATGTTTTTGTGGGGTCTTGACTGAGATTCCAGCCTAGACTCTGTTGCAATCTTAAACTTGGAGCAGCTGCCATCCCTCCTTAATGACGTCAGTGACCTTATTTTGATAAAAAAGATCAAGTTCTCACAGCTTTGGTGGAAATCACAAAGTCATTTAATGTGAGAATAATCTTTTCTTTAAATGTCATTGCAGAAAAGGAGGGGTTAGAACAATAGATTTGCAATATACCACACCTGATTTTTTTGGTGCCTCTTTCTGACTGTGTGTGCATTTCTATGCATATCTGAAACAGCAGCCTTTTTAAAACATTGTTATTGAAAGTCCATTATCTCCAGTTCAGTTTTTCTCTCACTTTAAGAGGAAATAGAGAAAAAGACAAGCCTATCAATTATTTCATGATATTTCTGCTAGTGAAAATGCATTTACCCAACATCTGGAAGGAACTAGAGTGTTTACACTTTTCAAAACCACCTGAAGGCTGTGGGGAGTATATGTCATCTGGTAAATCAGAGTCAGAGAAATGAACTCCTAAATGATTCTGAGATTTGCAAAGTACTGCCAGTTAATTCTTAGGACAGTTAAGGCAGTTAATTGATAATAGATTCATATAATGCATGAAATCATTTAGGAAGGTATTAGCTTTCAATAAATACTCAGATTTAAAGGACTAAGTAGTCTTTCCCCTGCAGTAACCAAATGTGTTTAGTATTCCCCTGAATTTACTGGAACTGTACACTTAAGTGAATCTGATTATACATCTAAAGCAGAACACCAGAAGTGAAATGTCACAATTTCAAGCCATTTATTCTTGTCAGTAATTGACAGATGTGAAATCACATCTAATCACTGATTTGTAACCACCTCCCTCAGAAATATCTTAAAATTCATAAATTTGTCAATATAAAATAAGCATGCTTTTCTCCACATCAATAAAATTATCTCTGGTCTATGATCCAGCCTTTATTTTATGCTTTATAGCTGTAAACAACAGTTCTAAGTGATTTCCTTCTGGCTATGATGCTTAGCTGATAATATTTCATTTAGAAAATAATAAAGTTCATATTGTCAAACTTTTTTTTTTTTAAAAAAAAGAAATTTGTCAAAATCAGACATGTTTGCACCCTTTATTGCACTGAGGGAGAGCATGCTACTCCTTTTCCATTCTCCATACAAACGCTGAGTGTGAGAAACTTATAGCATCACTCTACAGAATGATAAAGTTTGGCACTCTATAGGGGTTCTGTAGTTCCTAAGATAGCAAAGAGGAGCAGCCCTTCCTTTTCCACTACGCAGACTCCTGAGTGCATTTAGAACATATTTAAAAAAACAATTCCCTCCCAAAGCAATAACAAATTGCAGACTGTCTACCAAAGCTTTAAAGACAGTGCTCAAAAATTGACAAGGAAAAGGAAACACATTCGGAGTCATTCTGTTCCACAGGTGTGGGCTTAAGCATATGTTGCCTGCAGTTTCCAGGCACATGTACGGTAGCTTGTTGTAAAGCTTAAACTTGATCCTCATTGACAGCTGTAAGACTGAAAAATATGTTGGGGCAGGATGTAAATCCGTGCAAAAATTGGAGATACAGCAATGGAAAAAAAGAGATCTTCCTGCAGCAGAAGTGAGGAGGAAATATGTGTTTTGAACTAAAAGGTTAACCTTGAGGATCAACTCATTACTTTGTGGTGCTGTTACATAAGGCATTGTCACAAATGAATGCCAGCCTGTAATCACTTGGTGATAGATACTATATGGCCTTTGTGGAAAGTGCAAATCTAGGTTGCAGAATGCATAAATGCCAGCCAAAGAAAGGCTGGATAAGTGATGACAACCCAGTACAAACCCAAACACGCTTATGACCTAAGGGAGGATCAGCATTCATGAAGAGGCACAATACAACCTGGAGGGTCAGATGGCTCCTGAAAATTTGAATTCCCCTGTACTGCGGCAGACTGTAAGCTTCCAATCTTCTTTAATTTGCTTTAAATTGCATTGCGTCCAATGCACAGTTATGCGAATCGGAGAACAGTATGGTGCAGGGATTTTCTTGTGACACTGCTTCTTTTCTAACCCAAGACTGTCATAAAGGTCTTGGGTTGGATCACAGATTGTAAGATCAGATCTCTGCCAACTGAAATTTATAACGTAGGGCTTGCCGTGCCATGGATTCTTTGCCTGTGTGAGTTTTGAATAACAATGAAAAGCAAAATCACCCCATTTCTACAGCTGTTATTTCTACAGCTAAAGGCAACTGTTTTGTTGTTCCTTGCGTTGTTCCATGGGAGGAGGCAGTATCCTTGGTGTTAGGGTAGATTAAGTCACATTAGTGCATGATTTTTAGCAGAGAGACTAATACAGGTGCATTTGAGACTAAATTTCGGTATGCTGTGTGCCAACTTTGCTGTCAAAGCAGTCTGAGCTCTTTAGAGACTGGGCCTTTGATGTGAGCTGAGTTGCGCTCCTCCACTGCAGGGAAAGGAGAACCAGCACAAGATAAAGGGTTACAAAATCACTGGGTTACCTCTTCCACTTATTTGTAGCTGAGTATTGCACTGTACTCTCCCAGATATAAGAAGGGGAAGAAACCCTGAATATATAAGGGAGAATGAAAGAAAAGTTATTTCCTTGGCACCACTTCTGTCTTTTCCCTTGAACTATAATTTCTCATATGCCTTGATATCCAAACATCTGTTTGCTGGATCTGATTGTGAATCCACGCTGGATCCCACATTGTGGGTAGGTTGTAATCTCTCTGCACATAAATTAATCTTCTTACCAGTCTGGCTTTGCTATCAACTTGTTGTGTTGGTGGCCTTTGAGACTTTATTGCACTGTCTGTTGATGAAAGAGTTTTGCATTAGAGATTATAACTTCTGGAGCTGTGGGAGGGATGGAGTATGCTTAAACAAGCTATTTCAAGGTTTTTCAGGAGAGAGGACCAGAAGAACAGGTGAACCAGAGCTTCTTCTATCCCAGAGTCCAGTGACAGTGAGCAGTGTGTATTTTTAAGAGGAGATAAGGAGAGTGCAGTGTTCCCATTACATCCCTCTCGCTTCTGGCAAATTTTAGGAATGAGCTGAAGAATGTTCCCGAACCTCTGTGTTTAATAGCTAATGACTTCTGGTTAAAGAAATCTGATCCTCCCTTCGGTCAGTAACATGTCCTGAATAATGTCTTCAGATCCCTGCCAGTCATGTTTTCCATGAATCTTTGAAGGTCTGTGGAAATTTGTAGAGCTCATTTTTCAGTTTCTTGTTATTCAGATCAGCAGAACTGCTCCAGCTGAGGCCATCTAAGGATCTGACCTTTGGATTCATGTCTGTGCTAGTGTGCTTTCTGCTGCTGCTATGCTAGCATTTTGCCACTGTCTTCACTGCAAATAGTTGAGTAATATGATGATCTGTGTGACTGGTAAAGAGTCTCTCTGACTGGCAAGATTCAAAGAAGTAGGAATTGAAGGCTATTTCTTCTTTCTGCTTGGCCTTTGGGGTTGAAAAGGCTTTTCATTAGTTGTTAGGTGTGTATACATATGTCTGTGTATTTGAGGAATAATTTTCCAAAATGTTATGGTCTCATAAATATGCTGGGTTTAATCTTTTAAAAGTGTGGCCCTGGTACATGATAGGAAAAAAGAACTTTTGTTCTAAAAGAGTTTTCTGAGTCATAAACCATGCATTTTAGCTACTGAACTTGCCCACATTTTGTTACTCTTTTTCCCTCCAAGTATACAATACAGTGTCAGATTAGACACTCTACAGTGTATTACAAGTCTTCCTTTTAGTTTCACATAAACAAAACTGATAAATATTGTCAATCAGAGTTGTTATTTTTTAACTGCATATGGTGAAGTTGTGGTCATGAGCAGTGTAAGCCCAGGGAGCTTTTGTAGCTCCCTTTGCTGACGCTAAAGGTTTTGTAATTTTCTTCTTAATTTCTTTGAACTATAAATAGAAGAAATGTACTGCAATGCTTTATTCCCGATGGCAGAATATACAACAGTCCATATGCTTGAGTTTTGGCTCAGTATTGGCCAGATAGATGTTTGCAGTTTTTTCGTGTGCTATTGATGATTCAAGGGTTAGATAAATTTACTGTAGTGGGAGGTATTGGCAGAAGTAATACTTGAATAAACATGATCCTTTTAGTTGTAAAATAAAAACTACCATTAAATCACTCCCAGTTGCACACATCCAGAAGTTCTTTCTCATTCCCTGAGACAAGGTTTGGTAAGTCCCTTCTGATTTTGAGTGGCTTTCAGAGGATGATTTAAACCGTAGATAATTCTTCTGCTTTCTGCTAGGAAATGGGTTGGCAAACGCAGTACATTTGCATCCTGGTTCTCAGTGTCAGGGAGTGTAATAGAGACGCATTTCAAGGATTTTTGGTTTGGTTTCATACACCAAGGTAGTAAATAGGCCACTCGTTAGTAGCTGATGTGTACGTAGTGTTCTTTATGTCCATGTTCATCCATGCAGAGATGACAAATCCATACGTAATAGTTGTCTGTTATTGACATGAAGAATGCATATTCATTTACAGATGCAGTTTCGTGCCTGGGAGCTTCTATGCAGTGCAATACACAAATTTAAATTTCAGTCTTTTTTGGTTGTTTTGGTTTTAATCCACTTTCTTACTGATTTGGAAAATTTCTCCTATGAATTGTACCTACCTGTGTTAGTATAGTGTCACATTTTCATGGCAGTGACAGAATCATTGCTTTGGATCTTGAATTCAGATCCAACTTAAATATGAAATGAAAGAAAATCACCTTGTAGGTCACTTGCTGGATTTTCTGACTTGCAGTAAGTGCTTGTACCTTTTTTTATGTTATACTGTGAAGACCTTTATAGGTCCACATGGTAAGGGCTCCTCATGAAAGAGAATGTTCAGTTGACCCTTTACATCAGGTTTAAGTTTGTGCAGATTTGACAAAAGTAAAAGATTTGGATGTCTGGAAGATGGGATCTTGGGTATTTTGGTGTGCTCATGGTATGTAAATGCCAAGCTTTTAATGTGGTTGGTTTGTTTTGGCCACATTTTAGAAACAAGAAAATGGAGGCATGAAAGATTTCAGGTGCCTTTTTTTTTTTTTCCTTCAGAATTTCAGGTACCTGCGTATTTGGAGCTGTGACAAAACTCAGTCAAAGCTTATTACCTCTAAAAGCAGTCTGTACTTACTTGAGCTCCTGAATACAGAGCTAGAAACATATTTTAAAGTAGTTCTTAAAATTTTGGATTCCTAAATTGTACTTTGTATTATTATAGGTGTCTATGAAGAACATGCAGGCAGTGTTTTTTACACGTACTCACATATTACCCATGTGTATGTATATCCATATGTATACATGTGTGTATGGCATTTGAAATACAACATGAAGAGGCATACAAAGTAAGAGAAAAGAGCAATGCTTTGATTGAATTCAGGCTACATTATTATGGTTTCCTGCTGGGAAGGCAGTAGCATTACTGAGACCCTGGAAATATAGTTGTTCATTTCTTCAAGGGATCTTTATCATGCATCAAATGATTCAACAGATCTGGAGGTCCAACAGTCACAGGACACATCAGAAGATCTCAGTGTTGAGTTCTTCAGGGTGCTGGCTGCTGTCATCCAAAGCAGCAATTCCAAAGAATCAGCAAGAATTACTTGGCATTTCACAGCATGGGGTGTTCTGTTCCTGTTGGCTTGGTGATTAAATTTGGGAAAAGTCTGAGTTGAAAGGCATTATTTTGTTGGATTGACTTCAAGAAGTATTTATACAGTTACGCACACAAGCTTTCTCTTTGTGACTCAGGGGTGTGGTTTTTCTAACTATGAAATGTGGTGTTATCTACAGCTCAGAAAGGTTTTGTTTGACAGCTCTGGTAATCCCTTATGAACATCACCAGATTACAGTTTTGATTTTGCTCTTTATTTCTTTTACCCCCACATCTGGCCACACATACATACTGTATATGTATACATAGTCAAACTGTTCAGTTCTAGTGCTGTGACTTACTGAAGATGACTTCGGGAAGAAACTAAGCAAAGATTATTTGGAGAAGCAGTGGATGGCACTGTTGGATTATAATTATGAGGCAATAAAGCATGCAAATCATAAATTGCAATATTTCTTGAAAAATACATAAGATGCATTATATGCTCCTAATAGGTATAAATTGAGGTTGAGCCTCAGTAGAATGTGATAATCAGATGCGTATTGTTGCTCTATATAGTAGACTATAAAACCCCTTAGAGTTAGATTAAATGAGGCCATGCTAGTTCAGGTTCCAACGTTTTGTGGTGTTTTCCTCATCCCAGATCTTCTCCTTATAAACGATGTATTTTGCATTGAGGAGTCCAGCTGATCAGGGGGAAGAAGGGCTGGTGGCAGCATGGAGCTGTGCTGGGATGCTGCAGCAGGAACACTGCCTCTGCCTCTTCAGGCAGGCTCACATTTGCTGTCAAGAGTTGAGAGGCCTCAGAGGGCACCTAGCATCTCTGCCTATGCTAAGGAAAGCACAAATTTCTACATAATTTTGGCTGATTGTGTGTATGGAGGTGAATTTTACACTGCCTTAGTGCTCCTCTTTTGGGATGCCTGTTCTTAGTTTTGCTTGGTATGGGCTGCGAAGGGACATTTCCTACATGGTAGACCTGGCTTTTTCTGTGTGTTGTAAACATTTATATTCTTTTTCACCATGCTGCTTCCATGGGTAGATTTGTAGAGGCACAGATTACACTGAACAAACATTTTTAAGTGCTTATTCCACTGCAATAATAATAATAATGTCCCCCACCCATTACTTATTAGTGACAACAACCATATTAAAAAGCTGCAATGGCAACAAGAGATAAACTTCTGTTACAGCACAACCTGGTGAAAAAGCTCCAATCTTTATCTGCAGAATGTTATGGGATTCTTTTCCCTCCAGGTCTTTCCTGGCACTGGGCTCCTCCCTTACAGCTTGTGCTCAGTCGCGCTTCTACAGAACATGATGTGTCAGTCTCTGGATGCTGCCTGTTCTCCTCTATGTCATGCTGTGTCCCTTTCTAGCAGTGAAAATGCCCACTGTGCCTGCTTTGCAATTGCCAGAGGGTGCAGATTGCTACACAAAGTCTGGAGCTCAGGGTGATACCTCTATGGGTGTTTTGTCTCTTCTTTTAAGGAGCACCATGCCACAGAAGTCAGACTTTGCATTTCTGAAGATGACAAAACAAGCTGAGCTGTGCGGTGGAAGCCGTTTTAACCTGCAACATGTAGGCTTCAAGTGTTAAAGGCTTTTATGCCAGAGTCAGGCTGTCACACTGCATTTTGAAAGGAGAAAGCCAGCTCCTGGTGCCACCTGAGAGAGGGAAAGAAATGAAAGGAGATTTAACAAAAGGTAGGCTGGAGGAAAGTACCTGCTGAACCAGCCCTGTGGGAAGCAGTTGCTTTCAGCTAACTGCTCAAAAGAAGAAAGCATCCTGAAGAGATTGGGGGGGGGGGGGGGGTGGGGGGGGG
>JASSUY010023347.1:0-39499 GCA_032466535.1 Forpus xanthops
GCTATGAGGTCTCCACACAGCCTTCTCTTCTCCAGGCTGAACAGCCCCAACTCTCTCATCCTATCTTCATATGGGAGCTGCTCCGGTCCCCTGATCATCCTCCTAGTCATGCTCCTTTTGATGCAGCGCAGGATATGGTTGGCTTTCTGTGCTATGAGCACACACCATCAGCTCATGTTAAGCTTCTTATCAACCAACACCCCAAGTCCTTCACAGGGCTGCTCTGAATCCCTTCTCTGCCCAACCTGCAGCTGTGCCTGGTATTGCTCTGACCCAGGTGTAGATCTTGCACTTGTCATGGTTAAACTTCCTGAGGTTTGCATCAGTCTGCCTCACAAGCATGCCAAGGTCCCTCTGGATGGCATTCTGTCCCTCCAGCAAACAAACAGTGTAATGCCATATTAACCACAGCCAGTACAGAATTGACATCCTGTGTGCATCCCACATCTGATGCTTAGGTGCCTCAGCAAAAGATAAAGAAGATAAATAGAAAAATCCTCTATTGCAGACGTTCAAACCTGTAACTCTCAGTATTTGCAGTAGGACATTTCAGTTTACAATTCTTCTATTTATTTGCTTATTTTGTCATGAGATTCACTGCAGAACTCTATGAAGTACCAAAAAGGAGGGGTACTCATACTACAGAGCAATTTAAGGACAGGTGTTAACTGGACATCCTTCACTACAGCACAGGGCAAAGAACCAGCAAATTTATCCCCAAATCTATGGCCCACTGTACATGGCAAGTTAGCCCTCTCTAGTTTCTGGCCACCCTAGCAGCACTGTAAAAGATTTACAGTAGATGTTCACTCTAGAGATTACCTCCTGATTGCATGCAAGAGGTCCACTGCCTGTCTACTCAAACACTACAGCTAACCTATGCTCAACCTAGGAAGGCACCAAAACTGTGGCTCCACAGAAGGCAACAGATCCCATTACATTGTTTAAAATTGAGAAGATCTTTAAAGGGCTTTATTTCCTATAATAAACTACAAAACAGAAAAAACAAAACAAAACAAAACAAAAACCAAAACAAAAAAAAAAAACACCAGCAACAACCCCCCTCACATACAAACTGCTACATAAAAAGTATCTAAGGTAAATAAAACCTACTACACAGTATTTTATTTCCACAGCACAACTCTTAGCTGAAAAAGATAATCATTACAGCACTAGTGCAGCTATATTAATTTCAGCTACATCAATTCCAGCAAATTTCTGTAATTTAGCTATGTTGGCCCTTAAAAGTTTAGACCTTTGGTCCGTCTCTTCTCAACAAGCTGGTGAACTTTTAAGTTAGTGCTGTCAGGGTTACAGAGGTAGCCATTCAAAGGAGGTGATGTTTCAGGACGGTTACGTCTTCAGCTGGCCTTGTGTTATCAAGGGAGCTAATAAAACTGGCTTGCAGGCATACTTCAGCCTGTTTGAGCTATTGCCTGCTATAACCCTCTGACCCCAGGATTTCGTCTCTCATTTTGTGCCTACTCTGTCAAGTGTTAGTCTACAGCATTCTGCATTGCTAAAGAGCCTTTTAAACTCAGAGCGGTAATTTCAACAGCCACCAAAAGCCCCCCAGTTTGCCTTTACAGGCTACATGAAACAGGGTAGGAAAAAGAGAAAACCTCTGTGTCACATTTCCTCAAACGCTGCAGAGTTTTTAATCAGACCATGTTCTTTTTAATAAGACCGAAAAACTGCAACAATGGGGACATTTCCCATGCAAGGATGGGGTAAAAGAGAAGTGAGCAGGAGCCAGATGTCAGGAGTTAGTTCTTTACACGTGGACAGTGCCTCTCCAAGATTTTTACATTCCAGCACAGTCATGCCTCAGCTGAGGTTCTCGCCAGCCCCAGCACTTTTCATTTTTAGAGTTATTAAGTAATGCTGAAAAAAGAACTTAATGCTATCACACATGCTTTCTCTCCCCTACAGAAATGAGAAGAACCCCACACTTGGCTCTGCCAGCCCGCCCCAGCTCTCTCAGACACCCTGCAGCCACAGCAAGCAATTATGGGTCAGTACAATGGAGTGTGCAAAAACTCTTTATATTGCTGTCACCAGTGAGACTCCAGAGAAATTTAATCTCAGACAGTCTAAAGAACAGAGAACCAGAGACAGTCAACTAACAAACAATTTCCTATCAGTATCAGCGCTGTTAGTGACTTGCATCACAGACATTCATTACAGGGCAGAGAAGAGAAAACTAGCAGATCTGGATTTTCATATTTTTCTAACTCTGTAAATAGCACTAGTTAAATGAAAATAGAAGTTTTAAAGGGTAGAGTTCTCCTTTTCTGTTTTCAGTATAAATGCCAGTGGTTCATTAAAGAATATGTGCAGGGAACCAGAGATGAAGCATTCCTACAATGCAAGTAAGTGAACAGGAGCTAAGGTCTAGTAATTATACAGGACAAGGAACCCTTTCACCTTTCTATTTTATGACCCATTTTATGGCTTTGGTATGGGATACTGCTAAAAGGAAAAGAGAAGTGGTTATAACTACTGCTTACCTAAATAACTCAAGTTACATACGTAATACTCAAACCCATATTTTCTCTCTGCTTATTATTCCATTGTGACTAAAACTCTCCTATTCTGAATTCACACCAGCGTGTTTGCACAAAGCTTTCTATAGAAAAAAATCAAGCCACTACTTATCGCTTAGACTTTTTAGCAATACCAAGAGATCACTTTATTTGTATCAGCAGTAGAAAGCTTGAGCACTTCGCAATTTGCTTGGCAGTTCAGTGGAAGGCCTGATCTGCAATAATTATTTTGGAATACTGTCATTTTTTTCTGAAATCAATCCCCGTTAATATTTCATATCCAAAACTGTAACTGTGCTTTCATTTCAGAGTAAAGGCTCTACAAAGAATGAGGTTTTTTCTTGGACTAATTATATCTAAATATTTACTCTGGAATAACTACTTCAGTAAGTTTCCGACTGAAGACAAAGCCCTTTGCCACAACAATAACTGGAGCTCCCCAGGAAATGTTACTTGAGTTTTTTGCACTCCAAGTTTAATTTTTCAGCAGTTAGTTAAGTGAACTGCAGCTAAAAGAACGGTTAGGACAAACAGGGTACTGAAACTTTCGAGCCACAAAAGTACTGCGCTGCAGCACAAGTGCCACCAAAACCTTCTTTCCCAGTGACTGGCCAAAACTCTCCTTAAAAGAGCACTAGGGCCACTTTTCTTGCATGAAGGTATTTCAGACTTTAACCTTTTAATTCATGCCTCAGTTTCAAGACCAAATTCTACATTACATCAGTCAAGCTCACCACAGTGCTTCACTAGCAGCTGGCCAAACCAACTTACTGCACACAAGATGGCGTTCATTTTATCTAACATTTTAATTCACCTATAGCATACAGGTAACAAATTGTGAAACACCTCCTCCATATTTAAAGACCACACTGCCATGCAGGAAGACAAGGATAGCGAGCACAGCTTTTCTCTGAAACCACCAAGCAAGAAAGGAACTCCTCAGAGAGGTCAGATATGAAATACACAGCACTATCCTGGTGCAAGCCTTATTGGGAGGCTCTTCTTTGCCACCAGCACTCCAGATACTGTCCTCAACTGCCACAGTAAGTGCATCACACCACAGAACATACCTATTATACTTCATTTTATACTGTTACATGCTTAAATAGGATCAAAAATTTAGTTCTAAATAGCATAACAGCATAACTGATAAGACCAAATAAACCATATATAGCCAGAGATGAATCGCTGGGAAGCTATGAACACTGAAATAACAGATATTATCAGAGGTGTCCGGTGGTTCATACATAGCTTTCAACCTAACTTCAGCAGTTGACATCAACTTTATTGTCCAAGCTGCCACTTCACACTACACTTGATGTCTGACAATTTCATTGTTGAAAATTATACCCATGAAAACTACAGAACTGTAAAACTGTGAAAGTTATTACTGAAGGTGCAATGACACAATATGTTCGTTTTCATGTAAGAAAATTTCATTTTGCACATCCCACATTTTGGAGGTTTGTTAAGACACATCCAAGCCCAAATTAGGGGCTGAGAGGCACAGCTAAAGAGAGAGAAAGAACGATGAATCCAAGGATACATCTCTTGATGCAAACTGCAACAGCATCTTGGAATAAACTGATCTAGTTAAAGACGTCCCTGCTCATGGCAGGTGGGTTGCAGTACATGACTTTTGAAGTTCCCTTCCAATCCAAACTGTTCTATGGTCCTATAAAAATGCAAATGCATACATGGTCAGTTTTGTTATTTAGGCAGGGATACACTAATTAGCAACTTTACAAGAACTTATGACCTATAGAAATGAACAGATCCTGACTGAAGATGTCAAAATTCAGCTGAGAAATCATTTTGAGACATAAAAAAAGCCACAAACATTGGGAGGTTTTCTTTCATTCTTTTCCCTCACAGGCAGTAATAGTTCTAGGAAAAGCTAAATACATACTGAAAGATTGTTTCTCTGCAAGAACACGACCTTTGAATACAGACTGAAATATCCAAAGGCAGAAAAGGCATCAAGGTGCCTCACTCTCAGTGAAAGTCAACAGGAGCTGAGTGCCAGATTGTCATTTACGTTTTAATCTACTGAAAAGCAAGAGCTTAATTATAGGTAGTCATGGAATGCCCTCAACCTTCAAACTGACTTCAGCGAGGGTGGGAGGAGAACAGCCTGATCAGGCTTTTAAGTCACAAGTGCCACCTCGAAAACAAAAAATAAATAGAAGTGTCGTGTACAACGCAAACTAACTACTTCAATGGGAAAATTAATTACCATAACCTCAATCAGTAACAGTGGTCACCTGCTCTGAGGAACTCTGCCCTCCCAAAACTGATCAAGCACATTAAACAGCAGCTGCTGCAACATGCCAGCAACCTCCCACTCTCCAGAAGCTGTGTGTTATATCCCAGTGTCTCCAGTACCACTGTGAGAGTACCAAAGCACTGTATTCACAGGAAAAAGCATATAGCTGAACTTGGTTTTCAATACCCACTGTCTTTCCCTGCAAGCAAGCAAAAGTGGTCAACATCAGACCTCTGTCACTCTCTTCTCTTTTTTCTGACATGCTGTGAGCAAACCACAATGCCAAAGTTCTTGCACTAACACAGAGCTGGCAGCACCAGCTCTCAACTCCAGTCAATAGGCAGGCAGGCAGGCAGGCTACTCTGAAGTCCCCGCACCAACCAATTTGAGATGCATGAGCTCCTGGCAGCAAAATAATTATTTCCTCAGAGGTTCTTATTGTCTCCAGCACCACATGAATTCTGTTCAAGTTCAATGTCAATTTATCACTCTACGCTACTGGCAGCAGCTGACATCATGGGTGCAATTGTTAAAGAAAAGGGAAATTATTTCTGCCCTCGTACATTTAGAATCCCCCCTCCCCCCAAGTGCAATGAAGGGAAAAAGCTTTGAGCAATCTGAAATCACAGAATGCCTCTTTCTATAAAAGCATTGCACTTGTCCAGCAAGCCTCTCTATCTACCACTGCTGAATAATATCAAGTACTAGAGAGACCTGAAAGGGAACAGAGAGAAGTATGACCTGCAAAAAGGTAGTATTTTTAGAGTGCAATGTGGGTTTTTTCTCTCCCTCTAATATGTAGCACTTGCTTTGGGCTTGATACAGCGGGGTGCTGAGCATGCCAGCCCCTCTCTAGCAATGCATGGCAGTATGTGCTACTTACTAAGCACAGCCAGCCTGGTACAAAATAAAGTGCTCTGGTGAAGGGAGAACAAAGTGCCAGACCTCCACAGGCTGGAGCCCACCAGCCTCCACATCGTGATCCTAACACACTGCAGAATACATAAGAACCTTATCACCGTGTTCCACTACTTAAAAGGTAGATACAAAGAAGTCCAAGTCCCTTCTTACAAGGAGTCACATGATAAAAAACAAGAGGTAATGAGCAGAAATTACTCCTGGGGAGATTCTGACTGGACACAAGAGGAAAATCTTTCACAATGAGAAATATCAGCCATTGAAATCATCTTCCTAGGTGGAGTCCCCAGTAGTGGATGTTCTTAAGGTTCAGCTGAACAGGATGCTGTGACATCTAGTGGGGTAGTAAGTTGGCTTAAAACAAATGAGATTCCCACAAAAAGAAATCCAAGGGACTGTTCACACATAGGGTGTGCTACTCTGTGTCAGTACAACAGTATTTTACTTTCACCTACCATCAGTCTTCAACTCTGCATTAAAAGCAACTTAAACCAACATTCTGACAGGAAAAAAAAAACCAAAAAAAACCAAAACTCATCACTCAGAGACAGAACTCATTTGAAATAATCATTTGGAAAGTCATCATTACTATAGTTTTTTCTAAAGGAATTAAGCAACTTTTAAGTAAAAAGATGACATAGGAATCAAGACAGGTCCTTCTTCATAGAATCCAAACATTCCATGCCTGTCCCTGAAACACTGTAACGTGTTTGACAGTATGGAAGTCTTTTAAAATGGATTATGCATGCCCTGACAATGCAAGAGAGGAAGGAGGTTAAAGTGACAAGACTGATTTTAATCACTACTAAAAGGCAAGACTACAGCGTTTATTTAATTCAGTGTACATAGCACAACCCCACCAGCAAGCAGCCAGAGGCCAGCTGGTACCAATGCTTCTCACTGGTGCCCACTGGCAAGCCAAGAGGCAGTTGGCAACTACTGAAACACATGAAGCATTTCAAGACAAGACAACTTTTTACTGCAGAAGTGGTCAAATACTGGAGCAAGTTGCCCAGAGAGGTTTTGAAGATCCAACAGTGTAACAGGCTTATATGCCTGCTCACAGTATTATTAAAGTTTGATCAACAGATTAAAAGTTCATTATCTTTCTAAACCAGATAATGTTACAAATAGCAGAGAAATTCCATTCCATTAGGAAATTAACCTCCATGGTTTTAGAAACTTCAAATGTACTTTATTACTGATTGCCTAAGCTAACTTTCCATGGCCTGAAGGAATTTCCCCCCTCTCCTCACCTTTTCTTTTTTAATGTTCTCTCTATGGAGATTCTTAAGCAGCACTTAGCCTGTAAACAGCAAGTTTTGATAGCCCAACAGATGTCCACCCCAACTCCGTATTTAGCATTAATAGCTAAAATGCTAAATCCATAAGAGCTTGATTGCTTGCCACTTTGAAGCCTGTACAAGTCATTCTTCAAGGCAGTCTCCGACACTCCAAACTGCTGAAACACTCCTCTGCCATCCTGCAATTCCCTTGTTTGCTGGACCAGGGCAGTAAAGCTGCAGTACAATACCCCAACACCATCCTGAGCAATTCCTCCTGCTTTCCTGGGCAGAGAATTTGCAGCATGTGATTGTACGACCAGAATCATAGAATGGTTTGGGTTGGAAGGGACCTTAAAGATCATTTAGTTCAAATCCCCCACTAGACTAGACTGCTCAAAGTGGGGGGGAACCACAAAACAATGGGGAAGACAGGCTGATGCCAGGACAGCAACAAGCATCAGAATACAGCAGATCAAAAGAACAGGGTCAGTACCAGGTCCTCATCACAGGCATTGCTGTCAGACCTCACCAAACTCACCAATGCCTCTGGAGTCACTCTGATGTACCTGCAGCCTCTCCACCCCACACACTGCCAGCTTGGCGGAAGTTCTGCTTGCTAAAAATAACCTTTTAACTTTGCATTTTTTCTGCTTCACACTCTGTACTAGTTATGGCAAACACAGTTCAAGATGAAGGAACAGAACAGAGTTCAAACAGCACTGCTATTCACTGGAAGAGCATGGTGAGGAGGTGAAGGACAGCCTTAAGGTCCAAGGCTGTTACGCAAACGTGGTGGCAACATGAAAGATTTATCTGCCTTTCTAGAAGTAAATGGATAGCCCCTTATTACAATGGAGTTGCTACATACTCCTCAAACCCAGATGCGTAGGTTTTTAGTTTACTACAGAATACCATATTCATCATTCTACAGTTTTTCTTTCCACTAGTTCCCGAATTAGTCATTGGCACTATGGCATATTAAAAAGAAGCAATAAAATGAAATTAAGACGAAACCAAAATACACATATGCTGTTGTGGTACTTATTCTCGAAGGAGTTAATAATGCCATTTATCAGGTTCCAGGAAGATGGGAAACATACCACTCCCATCCAAATCTAAGTCTTTTGCCGTATCAGCTTAGGCATAGGAGGCCTACAAGAAATATGGAGAGGGACTTTTTGATAGGACAAGGGTAATAGCTTTAAACAGAAAGAGGGTAGATTTAGATTAGATATTAGGAAGAAGTTCTTCCTTGTGAGGGTGATGAGGCACTGGCACAAGCTGCCCTGAGAAGCTGTGGTAGTCCCATCCCTTGCAGTGTTCAAGGCCAGGTTGGATGGTGCTGGGAGCAACCTGGTCTAGTGGAAGTTGTCTGCATGTGTCAGGGTGGGTGGAACAAGTTGATCTGCCAGATCCTCCAGCCACTGCACGACTCCATGATAGCTAGGCCTGAAATTTGCAGAGATAACCTGTATCAAGGCAAATTAATGTTACAGAGAAGTTAATTTGCAGTTACATGCTATGTTATGGAGCAATTTTACCTTACAGATTAAAATTACAAATATATCAGTACCCTGAGACTGCAAGTCTGCAAGACTTTATGAAAGAAAAGCAAAAAACAAGTCAAGTCTTCAAACTTGCTTTCTGAAGAATCAACTGCACCTCTGCTACGTACATGAAAAAAGAATGAAAGAAAGGAAAACACCCAGACAAAAAGATATTGATGACTTGGAAAAGTTTATTTGAAAATTTGAGGTTTGATCTAGCATAGGACTTCTTTTACTGTTTTTAAAGCCAGGGCAATGCAAAGGTCAGTCTGTAAAAAGATGACTCCACTGCAGAGAGAAGGAACTAAAAGTAGCCAAATACTGACTTTTATGTCTCTCTCTCCGTACATGTTTATATGCACACTGCATTACTCCAGTTTTTTTCATCTAAATAAAATGATAGAATACAAAAAGAAACAATTAAAGTACAGCAAATACAATAAATTCCCATAACTGCAAGATATAAACATAAACATGTACTCCTGCAAAATCTATAGCTTCTCCACTTCACCACAGCCTTTGACAGAAAGTTGACACGTATTTGAAACATGCATTGATGAAAAGCTCTGGTAGTAAAAGGAAAGGTCAAACTCAAGGAACTATGGGAACACATACCCAATATAGTATTTTCACCTCTTTGTTAAAAGAACGTGAGAGGTTCACAAGCAAGTTGTATCCATGTAAATGAATTTTGCATTGTGGTTTGTGCAACCCTTTAGTGAGTATTGAGGGGATGAAACCAATTATTTTTAGTAGATATTCCCTAAAGCACAGTTTAAGACAGTTCTGACATTAAAGGAACTGCAGTCTTTTCATATGCTGTTGACAGCTTGTTAGGGGTTTTTAAACGTATAGGAAAAGCCTCGAGCTGCTGGGATGCCTTGCTGGCTGGAAATGCAAGCATTCTTCTAAACTGGATTGTGTGACAGCTGCCTGCACCTATTTCTAACACTCACCTCTAAGATAAAAAACACACATAAAAATCTCCTGATTACTTATGATCCTAAAAAAAAAAAAAACATAATTTGGGACTGTGGTAGACTATTGGCTTGGAGTCCTGGCCCAAATCCAGCTTCAGTAATTATTTTGAGATGTATCCTGTTGCCCTTTAGCTGCATTCAGCAATACTAGCTTGTTTTCATTTTTCTCCCTCTGATTACAGAGTAAATGGTGTAAACTTTGTGTGCATGTGTGTACTCCCAAAAAAGAACTTCATTGAAGTTCTACATGTATATGAAGAGAACCTCCTCAGAAAGCTTTCCATCAAACGCATAAATTACACACAATAAAATCTTGACTAACCCCACTTCATACTAATGATTAAAAGTATAATCAGTCTTCCTTAATATGACAGAGGAGCACAGGCTGGGAGACAGCTCTAGCTGCTGCTAGTGACCTCTGAATGCTCCCACATGGACAGGGATTGTATTTATCATCCATATAAACAAAAACATAAATCATTTTTCTCACCTGTGGTGATGTAAGCTACATGCTTCAAATGCAGAATGTGCAGTTTTAATAACTGTGCACATTTTAAATGTAGTGCAATTATGTGAGATCTGCATTATGAAAGATGCAAAAGAAAGACTGATTGCTTATTGGTTTTGTTTAGAAGTTATTATTATTCTTAAAACAGCTTGGGTTTGGTAAAGCAAAGAGATGTGTAGGAGTAAGAATAACAAGACTATAAGAAATTCATTAACTGAAAGGAGTGTGAAAGCAAGCACAAATATGCGAGGTGGTCAAGAAGCATGCTAGAAAGGACCAGAGAACCTAGGGAGTGGTAGAAAGCCTGGCACAGAGACATGAAAAGAGCATGTGGAGAGCACATCAAGACCAGTTCACAAGACAGCCAAAAGGTTCAACATTTGAAAGAAAATTTGACGGAACGTGATGTCCTGCATTGCCTCCACCCTTCTGCAGAGCAAGAAGGACACCAGGGAAGGGCTTCCTCATCGACCACTGGACAAGCATCTCTCAGCCAGTGGCTTTCTCCGACAAACTGAGAACTTAACTGACCGATCCAGTCTTACTTATTTGCACCCTGACAAAGGATATCCAGCACTTGCAACTTTTTCTGGTTGCACCCTGGGTGCAGAATCATTTCTTCCTACAACGCAGTCAGTACAGGCAAAACAAATCGCACTGTATCTGACCCAAATCTCACTGCAGCTGAAGAAAAGACTCCTGTTGATCAATGTGGCATTATGATCACAACAAAAAAAAAATTGGAAAAGCAGAAGGAAAACATAAACCTTGCCCCAGGCTCCTGTCAGGGCAATGGGACCTGCACCCCTTCCCAGCTGCCTGCCCCACAGCACTGATGGTGCTGCCTCTGCAAGTCCCTTCAGGTGCCCCTGAATCTGAGAGGGCTTTAAAATCTTATCTTGCACAAAAAAACCCACCCCATATAACAACATATAAAAGCCCTTTTAAATTCATTTTGCTTTGAAAGTAAACTGCAGGGCATTTTATAATTAGTTACTGAATGAGGGAGCCAGTGCTGCTGTATATCTAGGCAAACAGATTTTTTGTGAAAAGGCCAACTATTTGGAAAAGGTATCAAGTACAATAAATCACCATTTCCCATTGGTGTAGGCTGATTATCCTGACGCCTTCAGATTTGTAGCAGCCTGAAGACCTGTATTAGCTACAGACCAAGCAACATCTGTGCCCAGTAAACTTTAACACTAAGAACATTCTGCACTATTTCAGCCACAGCGAAGCATAACTTGGGAGAACCCACAGGACAAGGGATTAGTGGAAGGATACTGGATAGGCAGAGAAGCATCCAGTTCATAAAGGTTTCTAGCAGTAGCCTATTTATTCCTGACAGCTACTGCAATATGGCAAATGCCTCCTGCACACATGGTCCTTGCTTAAAAAGCTCAGACTACCTTCTCTGTTGCAAAGCACAAAATCGAACATGGGAACAAATGAGGGGAAGAGGACACAATTGTCCTCTCAGACTACAAATGGTTTTGACATCATCTACTGCATTCTAATAGCATCAAAACCGCAGCAAATCACTTCTACTGCAAAAATTCCAAAAAATATGCTTTTGGGTGTATATTCCTTAGAAGTATTATTTTCCTTTTATTCCTCTGTCAGCATGCGTACCACTTCATCAGCCTCCCTCTGATTTCCTTTCCCTCTGGAAGTGAACACTTCCTGCCTTGCCCTAGAAAATATGAAACCTGTGGAACAGAAAAGCTCCTTTTTCCACTTCATCAGATGCGGCTGCTGTTCAAACTCATCTCAAGAAATACTGCCTTGTGTTCGTGGTCTGCACGGTCTCTCATTTTCCCATGCCAAGAAATCAGCTATAAATGCCAGAGACAGAATTTCTTCCTGCTTCTGTCCAGTTCATGTGAAAGTCAGCTGGAAACTACCACTATAGTTGTTGTGGAAAATCACGTAGAAAGCAGTAACAAAAAAGGGTGATGCCAACTTCAGTAAAAAGAATCTCTGTTCTCCTGTGCAGCCTTTCAAGATTAAAAAAAAGGCAGCTGCAGCAAAGTCATTTTAAATTGAACATATAAATCAGATACAGAATTCAATATAACCCACAGCCCACCTGTGTCTAACAGAGGATCTGGCTACTCAGAGACATTACTGCTTTTTGCTAAGGATGCTGCATGTAACAGTACGGCAGGTGCTCATCCCCTGGTTTGCTCTATCACATCAGAGCATCAAATTCTAGCTCCCATTCTAGGTACCAGGCACCAACAGCTGCCCTGAATAACCACCAGAGATATCTTGTTTGCAGGAACTGGATCTCAGACTCCAGCGCTGAAGCCTGGCAGCACATAACTCCTAAACTTTGAATGACGATTCACAAGCACGAAAACCAAAAGACAGGAAGAGCAGGGGAGAAGTTCAAAGGCACACCTGGCTGCCACTTGGACAGCCAAGCCTGGAGAAAGCACTTCAGAGCATGCGCATGTGAAGCCCAGATGGAAGCAGCAGCAAGTTTCATCTTGTAAAACCTCCTCTGGGGAATGCTGATCCAAAAATGATACACTGGATTATTTCAGCTTGCTTTGTGATCTTTACAGTACCCAAAACTTGTACGCAGGCATAAAGAGACATGTTTAGTCATTTACTGGGTAAATGCAGGTGTCTATAGTTCTGATCTGTATCGAGGACAAGAGCCAACAAGTGGGCTGAGTTACAGTTCTCCTTCCTGAAAAGTAACAGCTTTTTACCTAGGATATTTGGACAGTGCAGAAACAGTCTATCTGCTATGCCTTTTTTCCTCACAACACATAACAAAGACCTGTAATGGGCTCAAACTTAAACCAGGAGAAGTTTAGATTGGATATGAGGAAAAAATTCTTTAAGGGTGTGAGGCACTGGAATGGGTTGCCCAGGGAAGTTGTGAATGCTCCATCCCTGGCAATGTTCAAGGCCGGGCTGGACAGAGCCTTGGGTGGCATGGTTTGGTGGGTGATGTCCCTGCCCATAACAAGGGGGTTGTAACTTGACGATCTTAAGGTCTTTTCCAACCCTAATTATTCCATGTTTCTATGACATTGAAGTATAAGGGAAATCTTTTGCTAAATTGATTTGGTGAGATAAACCCTTATTAGAATTAGCTACATTATTGCAGCTAAAGACAGGGGAGACCCCTTCTTTCCCAAATTTATAGTTTTATAATCAAGTACATCAATTAAGATTTAACCAAGATCTAGCATGCTGTAGCTGAGGGTAGTTACTGCAAAGTCACTGAGGTACAGATATGTGCTTTATTTTTCTAGAAGCTGAATTAATTTTATCTAGCCATGTTGTACAGCAATCATCTTCTTTATGCAACTCTGCTGCTTCTTTGCAACATTCCAGGCTTTTCATTAGCAGGCCAAAGGATGGTACTGTGGCATTATGGAAGATTTTATATTCTTCATTGTTAAAAAAAAAATATAAATAAATCTTTTATTTACCCATAGGATATCTGAAGATCTGAATGTATTTTCCTTTTCCAACTCTGATGCTGACACTTATGGTGCCACAGTTCCAAGTTAGACTTCCCAAACTCAGGTCTTGTTCCTGAAGCATATTAACAGACCCCTGAAACTCTTGGTAAGAGGCATTTCTGAGGGTTGCAGATGACACTCTCAAAATATTATTTTACAGGCTTAATCCTTAAGTGACCCATGCTCTGCCAGAACTAACAGGGTTTGAGAATGGGAAACATTTCCTGGGAAAAAGATTCTATCTCAATAGTTAGTGCTAGGCATCTATCAAAAAACATGTTGATATCAATTGATGGTATTTTGATATTTTTTAATTGATAGATAACAGAGCAATGGCAGTGATATGTTATTCTCATATTGTCAATGAAAGCAATTTGGGATATGGTATCTATGGGTTATGATGGATTATCCATGTTCACTATTACCTCTTCCCCAATATTAACAATTATTTTAACAGTGAAAAGCAAAAGCAGGAGAAAGATGACACTTTCCTCATGCTCTGTTAGGTGGCTCCACGGCAGAGTTACTTCAATAATATAGAAGATATATCTGTGTCTTATTAGAGGAATAGTTGAAGTCTGGTGAGCTGCCAGCACAAGCTGTATTATAGGCCATCTGTATGTAATTTGTGGGTTTTTCTGAAAGTGTGACACTTGGCCAAATTAGAGCAAGTTTTCATAAAACAAGTAGATGGTACTCCTCAGCCTCCACACCTACTCAGCCTTCAAGTATCACTGATAGATCTAAAGGACTCCGCTGATACGAAGCTTTCATTAAGCAACAGGACTTACTAAATTATGTAGGTCTAGTACTTACTGCTGCTTCTCCATAACACGGACACACACCTAAAATTACCTGAAGCTGATAGAAATGAAATTACATATTAGCAACAAGGAGAGGTTTGACAGCTTTCCACAACTATTCACTCATCAACAGGAATGCTGCAGAGCTGCCCTAGTGCTACCCAGATGAGGATGTTTCCAAAGCCGTCTCCAAGTACAAGGCAAAACACAGGATTTTTTTTTCAACTGTTCGGAGTAGTAAGACTATATTAGCTGTACAACAGCCCAGTATCATCACACAACATGGCAGCATGAAATATAGCAGAGGTACAGGAGCTAGGAGAAGGAAATCGATGGGTATTTAAAACACCATTTAGTTGATTTACCTATAGCACAAAGCACTGCCATTTAAAAATCTCTCATAGAGATGTCTCTTCCCCGAATAAATGTCTGGACCAAAGAGATTATTTACTAAAAGACTTCTAAGTGCTGTTATTAAAAGCAACACATTAAAATCAATTAAAAGGTTTTATAAAAACAGCATTCTCGTTTCCTTGCCAGCATCATTCCACCCTTCTCTATTCCTATTAACGCAAATAACAAGTTCTTCCCAATTCAAATAGTACAGAAGGAACCATATTCTACAACAAACCCTTGGCTTAGACAGAGCACAAATGCTCTGGATAGGTGTGTGTGTGTGCACTTTCATTTAACTTAAGTGCTCTGTTGCATAACATAGGTTTTCCTTGTTTATATGCTGGGAAGGCGGCAGACCAAGTCTCAATCAGGTAATGTTTGATTCCTTCAAAAAGACTAACAGGGCAATCTATTAGTATTAATTCAGGAGTGGAATTCCTCCATTTAAGCCATTTGATGGAATTTAAGCTATCAAAAACTACCTGTCAGGTCACTTCTCACTCTTCAGTGAAGAGGAAAAAGCTTTTTCGGAGGGCAAGTAATCATTTTAAGACAGGACAAGATAATACTCTGGGAGGGCCTATCTCCATCCACTGGGCACAGAGAAACAATGTATTACCAAAGGCTCTGTCTAGAGATGGCCAACATCCAGCAAGACAAGCTCCAATCTACATTATGATTAATAAATTACTCTTTATACATGGGTACACTATCAGATTTAACACTATGTCCATGAAACCTGCCAACATTTGGTGATCACTAGTCTAGGAGCAAAAACTGCAGAAGTAGCATAAATCACTAAGGAGTCTAAACCTCATTTTGCAAAAGCTGCAGTGCTGCTTAAGCTGTCACACAGAGAGTACAGAAAACTGCAAAAGTGGGATCTGCAACTTCCCCACAGGCCAGATTAAGTTTTGGAAACATAAATAGAGGAATTAAACATGTACCCAAATGCAGAGCTTGAAAGAATACATCACTGGGGGATGGAGGGGAAGGAATCACACTGGCAATTTATCAGGGAAATTATTCACTTTTTAGCATTTTCCATCTCACAGATATAACTCAGGTGTCCAGTTGTGACATGGCTGCTTAGGTGGAAAATACAACATTCAGCCAAGAAGAAAGGACAGCCAACTGATTGCTGCATCACATTTGGTATCTTGAGATAGCCCAGAATGGAGCATAAATTTCCCTTCTTTTTCCTTCTCTGCCTTTTTTAGTCTGGCTAACCTTGGGGAATTGAAGTTTTCTTCTGTTCCAGCATGAAGATGCCTACTCTAAGCAGCAGCTCTATATCTGCATCAGCAAAAAAACAGCTACAGGGAAAACTTCTCAAGCCTCTATCCACCAGCATGAGGAGGCTAAAGGTCAAACAAAGCATCATGCATTCATGCACTATAGCAAAGAAAAAAGCAAAAAGAAATGGAAGAAAAAAAAAAAAAAGGTGCAAGCTCTGTGTTATTTTTCTGCTTAGCCCATGGAAAGGAAGCAGCCAGAGAATTCCCAAAGGAGCAAAATTTAAAATTCACTTTAAATCACAAACTAATTTAACAGTTCCACTTGTAAATCTCAGAAAATCATTATGTGCTCGGAGTTTGTGAGGTAATTTGAAAGACATGCCATTCCCCATTCATAACCAAGCCGTTGGATTATCTGCTTTAGAAGAAAAATTCCACTCATTCACAGCCTCAGAGTGCAACTGGGGCTTCTAAAAGAAATAATGAATAGGGAGAATGTACCCAAACTGCTACTACTCCGCTAACTCAATGAAATTTCACCCACTTATTCTAGATGCAGTATGCGCTCTCAGGACAGTAGACAGAGAAATATGTACTTCACACTCAGTTTCTTTATTGCTTAACTACTAGAACATAGCCATTGCTTCACATTGCGCTTGGGGAGAAAACCAAAATAAAAAACACAGCAACACCTTTTTTTTTGTTTGCTTCATCTTTCAAAGCAGCCTACCAAATGCTATTTCACCTCCTTATGCATCAGGTCTCTGCTACCTTTCTGTTTCCAGACACTCACTGTTCAATGGAAAACTCATCAGGGCCCCTAAGTTCGTGGAACGTTTTGCGACAATACATTATTTTAACACAAGAGATGTAAAACCCCAGAGCAGATTCCAAGAGGCAACTGCCCAGCAGCTGGGATTACACGACAGAGGGCTCGGGCAGCAGAATTTGGCGTCAGCCAGCCTGTTGCAGAGGCCTGGATGCACTCACACAAAGGCATCATCATTCTTTCAGGCTCGGGTTTTATCAATGAACTGAGCAAATTCCAGGCGCTGTTCCCTCGTTGCCTAGTGAAGGGACACTCGTTGAGGATTTAATCACAGTTTAGGTGCCACAAAGGAGAGGACCACAAGACTGCAGCACACAAAGCGGCTCAGCAACACATCAAAGGAGCAGGAGCTATAGCTGTGCCTGGTCTCATGTACGCTCTCCCACCCAGTAGCAGCCGCCAAGAAGGATAGTGCTGCCCTGCTCCCCATCATGGGAAACCCCCGCAGGGGGTGAGCAGCCTGCTCTGATTCCTGTCACTGCTTGGATTGAGGGAACAACCAGAGACCATTGCTCAGGGTCTCCTAGCTGCCCATGCACCCGGAGGAAGCCTGTGACAAATTACAGTCCTGCACCAAGGGAGACAATCAAAAAATGGCACATCATAGTGCTATAACAAGACTTAGGTCTGAATGCAAATCCTTCATTCTTTTCCCTAATAATTCTGAAATTGCAGCTTTGACAAAGACCTAAAAAAAAAAAAAAAATAGAAATCAGAGATACAAAGGACATTTCATCCCATCAGCAAAGAATGATTTCCTCCACATGGATTTGAAAGCGCTTTCTCTGATTTAGCTCAGAAGATGTCTCTTTTTCCATGAAACATTAGTTCTCATTCAAACAGATTTCTCATCAAGTCCTGTTTTCTATTACCCAGCTTTTGTATCTATCCCATTAGTCCCAATTATACCTTTGAGACGTCCCAAATACCTTCTGCTACAACACAGAAAATAAGACTCTTTTATTTCAAAATGAAAGTGAGTAGCATATACAGGCTACCCAGTACACATTCTTTCACATTCTTCTGTCTTCTTACACCAAAAATTAATATAACCTTTTCTTCTAAGAGCATGTTGCAAGACAACACAGAGCTAGGACTCAACATAAAAAGATGGTCTCACAAAAACATCTAGCAAAGACTGAAAAGAGAAAATTTGATTAAGGACTAGGGAACTTTTGGGGGCTAAATCAATCTTTGATGTACTCTAGGGCACAAATTCCCCTCAGTGCATTTTGGGGCTCATTACTTTTCCTAAACCAGCCAGCAGAACTCAAGTTGCCACATGAAGTAGTAATATTTTATTTAGGAAGTTAGTACATCTTGTGTTAACTTATTACTACAGCCCAGAATGAACAGGAAGATTTTGCACAGAAACTGCATTTCATGCTTACATCATGATGCCCTACACAGACACCAACACACTTGAGGATTATAATCTCTGTGATTTCTTCTCTTTCTTCAGACACCAAAAGATGCGATTCTTGATCTTTCCTGCTTCTGCAGGGCAAAACGCTACAAGCATTACAAGAAAACACCTGTTTTACTGATACACACTGTACATTGATCCCTATTTTCCACCCAGAAACCAGTCTTTTTTTAAGACAGAAATTTCAGGTTCATTAACCACAGTTAACATTAGCTTGTCAAGAGCTCTCTATTGTACAAGTGCCTGTGGATTTGCATACCCTGGAATCTGAATCAAACTTTTTTGCTTATCTGGCCTTATGAATGCACATATTATGCTATCATACCACAGCCAGACCATCATATTTGTAGATGGCCATCTTGCCTCTGACAAGAGGAAAAAAAAATCATGTTCCACTGCTTAAGCAGTAGATACTGGTGCCTCAGAGACACTGAGTCAAGATATGGAACAGAAGTTTCCTCGTGTTAAGGAGGACATGGAGGTGATGCAAAGGACATGAGCTGCAAAGTAGGCAACGAAATACACTTGCAGACAGACTTGGATCTGGGGATGGACAAAAACCGTCTGCCTGGGTTTGGTATTAGTGTTTCCAGGTCAACTTTCAGATGTAAAAGCTCTAGAAGTACTATATTCATAAGATATTTTACTCTCAGTTTTCTTCTGTTAAGAAGGTGTAGCCTATTTAACACTATGTTGGAGGCAATTCTTACTGTTGTGACAAGCAATTCCAATGGTAAGAAAACTGAAGAAAGGTAACAAAGCCATCAGCAGAATGGCTTATCCCAATTTTGGTCATTTGTGTGGTCAGTCAAAGCAGGGAAGTATTTCAGATGCAATCCTAGAATACCTACCCAGATGAGCTCAAAATTAATTTTAAGAGTCATAACAGTCAAAGGATAATTGCATATAACCAGGCCATGCAAGTAAATGAGGAGGCAGCTTATTTACAGAGACTATTTTGTCGGCAAGAAAGAAAGCATTACCAAAATTAAACTAATCGAGAACTCAGCGCCATTATTACATATAATTCAACAGAATCACAATTACATTGCCCTTTCATGTTTTCTTGAGCTGCAGCAAGATACAGAAAAGACTTCCGTATCTGTGACATGGCCTTTATAGATTCTTACTCTCCTTCACCATGGCTGCTCCTCTCCTTCGTACTTAAAATACACATTAGAAGCATTTATAAATCTCTTCCTCCCCCCTTTTTTTTTTTTGGTTCATTAAACAGTCCAAGTCTCCTAATGTAGAGTAGGGCTGGTGTTGTGTCCTAGGGGGAAAATCAGAAGCAAAACAGGGAACTGCCTAGCTCAAGAGGCATGGACTTCATGTCAGAACATAGGTTAAAACTAAAGAAACTTTGTTCTATGCTCATACCACTACATTATAATTATCCCACTACAGCATTAAATTTGACAGCTAAAAATAACAAGGGTGTAAGTGAATTCAGTTAGACCTGCTCTTCCACTAGAGGGGACATTGTGCCTCATGTAATTCTTGTGGCTGGAAAATCCATAGCCTCGAGAGCATGACACCAGAACAGGAACTCAAAGCCCTGCACACTGCAAGAGTAAAGCTGCTGCTACAGATAAATCATTTCCAGTCCAGTGGTTATCGTAATACTGAAAAATCTCAACCATAGAAACCAAATCTTAACCTAAGTTTGCATTCATTTTCAACCAGCTAACTTGCTTCTGCGAGACATGCTGAATAAATTAAAGCTATGGGAAAAAAAGACCCAGATGACTTCTGTCCTAAAACCCCCTTCAAGTCTGCACATGTTTAAGTAGGGCCAACTGTCCCCACAAGAAGCCAAAGCCAGGGTAGAGGATACAGGCTAGCACTCCTCCCAGCAGGCACCAAAAAGCAGCTGCACTATTTCAATCTCAAAACCCTCTAACTACTTTTCCCAAGAGACCTGAGCATCTGACCCATACCTAATAATATCTTCTTCTGTGGGAAGGGCAAGAAAAAGATGCAGCCAAGCTGGGGAGAAGAAAAGGGGAGCTGCAGGTGAGGGGGTGAAGGGAACAGCAGCCACACAGAACAGAGGAAAAGGGACAACAAACTAGTGCTTCATAAAAACAAAGCACTGAAATGACAAATGCAAAGCAAAAGCCCTCCTCAGCACTGGCCCCAGAGCAGGCAGAGTAGGCATCATGTGTAGAGCTCAGTGCAAAAGCCATGCCATGTGAAAGGTGCAGAGTCACAGCCAGCAGCAGCTCCTGCCATGTACCAAGGTGGCTTCTGGCAGCCATCTGGCAACCCAGAGACGGTGAGGACCCAGGGCTTTCACCAGGGAAGATGCAGATATGGACCACTCAACACACGAAACTGAGGTCTCTCTTCCCACCACACAGACTGCACTGTTCTCCACCATCCCTGGCACGTCTCAGCTTCAGCTAGTGAGAGACTGCAGAAACAAGAGGCTGCCAGCTCAGTCACACCATACCATGGTTACTGGTTTATCTTACAATACCAGTTGGTTTTCCTCTGTCATACATCTTCCTAAAATTAGGAGCTGTCAGCACTACCGTGTTCAACATGCAAGCCCCTCACAAAGTAGCTTTCTAGTATAAGTGATGTGAGCAAGGTCTTCCTCCCCATGGGCTTTAGAGAAGCCCATGCAACAAACACCAGAACCTGCTGGATGCCCTGCTGCAAAAGCTGCTGGGAGCTACGAGGCTGGGAAAGACAGGATGGCATCTACAACTCTCAAACAAGAGCAAGTTTCTTCTTTGCCATCAATACAAGAAGCTTGTCCATGCCATTCTGCTGGGCTTCAGGACACTGTAACTAAAGAGAGCAGCCTCAGTTTTCTGCCGTCACATCAGGATATCTCCTCCCAGCCTCTCCACACAGTCCCACTGGGATCTGGGGGAGTTTCACCTAAGAAAAGCCCCTAGAACCTAGCCCACCATTTCCACGGAGGGGAGTTCTGGCACTGCCACAGAGAGAGAAGGATGAAAGGAATTTTTTAGGACTTCTGTAAGAATTCAGGACGGCTGATGAATGCAATACAATAATACAGGTTCTGCACCACACCAGAACCCATATAATCACACTGACGTATTTAAGACAGGCACTGCTTGTGTACACAGGGCTGCCTGGAATATTTTTAGTAAATCAAGAACACCATCACAATACTATATTGCATAAAAGGGTGGGGGTGGGGGGAGAGGGAACACAATGCCATCTCATATTGGGGGGGGTGGACAAAGACAAAACAATTAAAAAAAAAAAAAAGAAAAAAGAAAAAAAAAAAACCTAAACCAAACAAATGAAAAATATTGGCTACAGCAACATTTGTTGGGAAGGACAAGGCAAGAGGCAACAGTCTGGTAGTTCTGGCAGCAGCATGGATGTGGGCATACCCAAGTTCAAATCCTTGTTCTGCCCAGTAGTCAGGATCATCTTGGATAAAGAGTCACTATAAGTATGGCGGGAACTGAAACCTACTCTATCTCCCATCCCCTGCAAGCCCCTTCATCTGGATGCCAAAAACAGGCTTTCAAAAGCTGGACAACATTACCTTCTGCAACTTGCACCTGCTACAAGGACTACTAGCAAGAAGAGCAGGTAGCACCCCAAAAACACCATCTGCCTCAGGGTCTTTGACGAGTTTCTGCTGACCAGGAACAATGCAGACCTGGGAAAGGAATTTCCATAGACCCCATGAAAAGGAAGGAAGGGAGGGAGGGAAAAGAATGCTTTCTTTAACTGGTTATTATTCTTCCACACAGGAAAGGTGATCCTGGGGGGTACAAACCTAATAAACAAGAGCTTAGCCTGCAGTCCTTGAACAGCAATCTTGCACACTTTCAGTTTAAAACTCATTGATAGGGGAGAAGTAATGGCTGCAGAGCCATAAAATGTGGGTTGGGTTCATTTAGATTACTTCTCCTCTAGCTGCCCCAGCTTAACCAATCCTGAAAGATTATAGTGATGTGCCATACATAAGATGAAGCAGGACTGTTTCTTCAACCACAGTTTAATTATCAACAGTAATACAAAATGCTTGTTAAAGTAGAGCAAGCCAATATTACACTCCCATAGTTCTATAAAAGGTATATTCCCATATCTGTGACTAACATGACCTAAGCTAATCACTCAAAACCAGGATATATAGCATGCACTGAGCATGCACAGCTATTAATGTTACAGATAATCAAAGTTACTTAATCTATTTTATCACATTTGATTCTGCTATACCAAGGAACGCTAGCATCTTACCCACTATCTCCAGTAAAACTAATTGCAAGTTTCCACACACATATGTTGTGTGTACAAATGTGTATGTATCAAGGTGACATTCATTAAAAACAAACAAAAAAAGCCTACATTGAATTGCAGATGCCCTTACTGCTAAGAGAGAATACTGTGTATTTGACAGCTTACTCTTTTAAACCTGTTTCACTTAATGGCATTTGGTTTTGTTGTGGATTCATTGGGTTTTTTTTTTTTGCTGAGAATATTAAAGTTAATAGAGACTGCAGTGCCTCTAAGGAAGAAAAACAAAAATCTTCTCAAACTTCTGGGCAGATTTTCTAAAAATGTACTGAGGAAATTAAGACCACTTTTCCAGTAAACAGGGCTTTAACCTGCAGGAAGACTTCTAAGAAGTATGTGTTCACCACTATTCAGGTTTCTGGAATAATGATATGGTAAACGTCACCTATTTCTCATGCATTACTTATGCAAACAGACAAACACGGAGTACAGTCTTGCTGCAGCTGACTTTCATTTCCACCACTGTAACAGTAATTCCCAGCTGTTCTTTTTAAGGCACAAAGAAAAGCCAGAGACATACACATAAATTGTCTGGTATAAATCTTCTCATAATAAGAATAAATAATTAGAATGAGATAGAAAAAAGAAGAATAAAAAATTCATGCATACCTCTCAAAGACAATGTCTCTTACATTTTCCAGGTATACACAATCGTGTGAAGCCTACATGCACTGAGCTGGAAACCACCACTCCCCCCCATCTATGCTGCAGTTGTTCTTCACAGGAGTTCCCTGTGTCTCAGCAGGCCCAGGAAGGTGAAAGCCAGTTCAACAGCATAGACCAAAGTTATTCTGGCTTCTATGTTTTTTTGTTTGTTGGTTTTTTTTTACTAGTTGGAGTTAAAAAAGACCAAACATCTCTCCATCCCACCTTTTGGGATAAATTAGATAGAAAGGTGCCGAAGGAGTAGCTTAAAACAGCCTTCTGGGCAATTTACAGGGATTTGTAGTCGACACCACCCCTTAAAAAAGCAGTGATTAATTGCTACGACAACCAGGGCATCACACTACTGGCACTTGGGCTGGGATACAGGGACTGCAGTGTGCCCTCTTACCCACATAAGCATCTCAAAAAGGTCACAGGCTCCTCGAGAGGCTGCATTGTCAGGGTACAATTCATCCTTCATAATAGACCCTCTCCACTGGGAATGGGGGACTCTGCCCATATTTCCCCTTTTTTTACAGGAAATCTTCCAACTGTGGTGCTGCTGTGGCTTTGGAGGCAGGCTACATGTAGAGAGAGAACAAGGAAAAGAGAAACGCTGGCCATGCAAAGAAAACATAAATGGGGATACCATGTGTTTGAGGATCCAAGTAGGAGTTCATGTTAAGAACTCACATGCCACTTTTTCCTGCAAAGCTACTATTTCTTCTTCACTCATACAGTAGGTCTTTCAGACAAAAGAGATGACCCATCACTTTCAGTACATCACCATCACTGCACTTACAAGAACAGCCAATGTGTTTATACTATATCCACACATGCAAGCTAGTTCATTGCAAGCTACATGATAATCTCTGCTTGCCTGAAGTTGAGCCATATCCATTATGACCACACAAAAGGCAAAGAAATGGGTCCTTCCTCCCTCCCTCTGACAACTTATGTCTATGTCACAGAAGCATACTCAAACACAGAGACGAAATAAGGTGGAGATATTTGCTGAGTTGCACCTCCCCAATTCAAACAACAGGGATTCAAACACCAGCAGGATTTACCTGCCAGGAAGAAGCTCCTGCTTCTTCCCTGGCTTCCTGCTCACTCATTTTGGTATCAAACCAGGAACTGCTCTATATTTTCCTGTAGCAGTTTTGGTTTGTTTGTTTTTTTTTCTTTTAAAATCAACACAGCCTGTATTCCTAGTAGTAGAGACCTTCCCCGCCTGAACACAAGTATATGACTAGCCCACAGATAGCAACCTGGACTGTATTTATTTACAAGCTGTTAAAGCTTTAACTGAGAGCAGGACATGTGGCAATGGTTTGAGCTCCCCCAAAACAAGACCAGGCCCAGCAAACAATCTGAGTTGGTGTTGAGCAGTAATCCAGAAGACACTGGGGAACTGCAAACTAGAGAAATTTTTAGAACGCAAGGCAAAAAGGAAGTATTGTAATTGTTCCATGGCCAAACCTGCTTTAGTACTGTCACAAAAAAGAACTACTGGTGTTAACACCTAGAGCTGTAAACAGTGACATATTAAGCTTATATCAACAGAAGTCACAAACCCAAAACCTCCTAGAATTCCACCTCGGGGATCAGAAAGTGGTCATCTATGACCACTCTCGAAAATAACTTGCCAAGAAACTCAAGTACAACCTCACGGTTGCTAAAAGCTGGATAAACTGCAATGACCCTACTTTATTTATTTTAAATTTCTGTTGTTGTTAAGAGAAAGTCACAACCTAAAGAAGCTTTAGGCCCTGACCTAGAATTTCTATTATCACTTCCATCTCTTTTCAATAAGAACATAATGAAAAACTAAACAATGCCAGACATCCTCTGTCTGGGTTTGTTAATTCTTTATTTCTCTCCAGGCACAGTATACAACTATACTGTTTCATGCTTTTCGTCTTCAACAATACCCATTTTCCTCCTTACCTCTGTCTGTGTTTCTCGTGATCTAAACACAACATTTTTACCTGTGGCAGGAGGGAAGAGGGTGTTGTGAAGTGATATACTACAGCTGGACAACACAGGGAAAGACTTTTAGCAGGGCCTGCTGCAATAGGATGAGGGGTAATGGTTTTAAACTAAACAAGGGGAGATTCAGGCTGGAACTAAAGAGATTCTTATTATAAGTTTGGTAAAATCGTTGAACAAGTTGCCCAAATTGTTGGCAGATGCACCATCCCTGGAGACATGCAAGACCAGGCTGGATGTGGTGTTAGTGGATCTAGTTCAAGATATCGCTGCTCATTGCAGGGGTGGTGAACTAGATGACCTTTTGAAGATCCCTTCTAACCCGAACTATTCTATGATTCTATGTTGTACTCTCTTGAGGGAGAATACAACAGCATGCTAGGATGATACAGAATTGATTTGGGAAGCAAGACTAATAAACACTCACAGAAAACTATCTTTATATGCCAGTACAAAATCTCTATCCAGAAGGAGCCCTACTGTGACCACTCCCACGGTGCCCAAATTGGTGGAGGTTTTGCTTTTAAGAAATTCTGTCAGTATCTGAAGCCACTGCATTACTGATCAGAGCACCCCCCTAAGGTATGGCTTTTGGCAAAGCAAGTACCTGACTGCTGGCTCTAAGTAAAGACAGAAGAGAAAAAGAAAGGCCAGGGAGCGGCAATACACCTCCAAGGTTACATTGGTCAAATAAAAATCACATCAGCTATTCACAGTGCACATTATAGGAGAAAGCTGAAACACAGTGCATGCTGTCACAGAAAGCAAGATGAACCAGTTCAGTGGCCACTGATCAATTGCTGTTTTTCTAATCAGCAGCAGCAGAAAAATTACTGCATACCACACCAAGCAGACAAAAGGGAGTCATAAAGCCCACAAGGGCACTGCCACACAGTACATACAGTAACTTTAGACCTGCTGAATATACACCTCCCTTTCAGTTACTGTGAAAAAACAGTATCAGGGATAAAGCTTTTATTCCACCTTCTAACAACACAGAAACACATAGCATACATACATTGCACAAATGTCCACCCTCACAGAACTCTGCCCAGCTTAAAAATAAATAAACAGAAGATGCAACAAGGAAGACATGTCCATTTAGGGCTGCATCACACCTCTAACATCACCTCCAACAGCACAGCAAGTACTTACAGATTTCAGACCCACAGCATACATTTTTCCATCAACCCCACCCAGACTTATACCACATTCTCTGTCCTCTCTGTACGATCACATAACTTACCACTATTTGAATGAGGAATTGGCTGGAGCTGATTGTTTACTAACTGTTGATACACACCAGCTTTACCTGGGGTCATCACCACTTTTCTCAGGAACATCAGCACTAAGGTTTGTAACAAGGGAGAAAGTAGGACAGCAGGAAGCTAAAGACCCTGACAACAAGCAGTCAGCTCAGGTATGGTGTTAGAGCACAGATGAGACAGAAAACAGAGATAATTTCCCTTCCTTCTTTTCAGTTTCTTTTATTTTCAATCCTTATTTTCTCCACCTCCTCTGTCCCTGCTGCTCCCTGTTCCCTGCCCACAGGCTCTTTTCTTTCCCCAGTTCAGGCATAAGCCTAATCAAAACCTAGCTAAAGACCCAGCAACAACAGCAACCTTTTTCAGCCAGGTTAATTCTCTGCTGTTTCAGCAAGCCAACTGTGAGATGTGACAGGAACCAGACATGGCTTAGCAAAAGCAGAAGGAGCAATTTGGCCAGGAGCAGAGAAGAGATACAAGTGAGACCTTTTGGCAGCTTGTGAAACTGACTTTACAGCAAACATACTGCTCAGGTTTATCTTACCCAGTTCTGTGAAATGGCTGAGAGGGTGAATCTTTGCACCTGGTAACTCATTACCCTCTCCTAATAACCTCTAGGTACTCTATCAGGAGTGGCCGATTAGGAAATGGTCCTGTACACACACTTGTTTTTTTTCTTAACAGTCCCCTATTAACCAAATCAGTATGTGTGTATATATGTGCACTGTTCACATAGTGCCATGTATTCATGTCATAAGAATCCCAAATAACAGTATAAAGATACAAATATCTGAAATTATTACAGGCTCATCTCTGGCACATCTTTAGCTCCTTCCCCCTTTTGGCAGTTTCACATGCAGCATGGTGAGCTCCAGCCAGCACCAACAGCTTCACCACCTCTTATGCTGCCATACACACATCTCCAATGAAACCACCATAACATGTCTCAGGAGGCAGGAAAGGTCAGCTCACAAACACACCTTCGAACCCCTGTGATGGCAGCATCTTCTGTGTTTGGCTAACATGGCTTGTGGCATCATCTCCAATGTGTCAGGAAAAATTCAGCAGCCCAAGCCCTGCTTTCTCTCCATGCTTGTTCTCACCCCTGTACCACTCTTCTCCATGCTAGTCCATGTTTTTGTCAGCACATGATAAACTCCACTGGAGACAAGATACATTTGGAAATACAAACCAACAGCAACAGAAGCTTTTTTCCATTTTTCTTCCCTTCTGCATAAAGCCACCAATGTGCTTCTCCATGCCACCAAGCAAACAGCTCCACCAGCACAACAAAGGGGAAGAAGGCTGGAGAGAGTGACAAGAATAAGAATGAGCAACCAGGAGTGGAGCACAGTGCTCTTCTATTACCTGCCAGAGCCCCCTGCTGCAGTCCCAGCCTTATCCGACATCAGTTTCAGTGCCAGACCGCTGCAGCTGTGCTCAGGAAACCTCCTCTTGTATTCTGACAGGAGGTACCTCAGGGAAGTTAGATGCCTTTGAAGAGGTGCCATCCCCATGTCTCCCAAAGCCTGCATGTACTGTGCACATCAGTCATTTTGTTTCTTGGCAAACGGCTGCCCATAAAGTTTCAGAGAAGCACTACGGTAACTGCAGAGCAGATGCTTCTGAGCACTATGCTGTATTTTATAGCACTGTATAGCATTTTATAAGCATTAACTAATCAACAACTCTTCCAGGTAGTTAAGTTTAACTATCCCCATTTTACATGTACTGAACCAGACCCTGGGAGGTTGAGAGATTTGCCCGAGGCTGAAAAACCAATTGGTGTCCAATCCTGGACCATAAATCAGGGTCTATTACTGTATATAACTTCTTCCCAAGTCCTTTAAAACACACCACTTCCCCTTATCTACTGCTGCAATACAAGCTTCTTCTGAAAACAAAACAAGCAAAAGCCCACCCTCCCTGCCCTTCACTGCAAAGGGCTAGCTGAGCGGCTTTTTGTCTGCCAGGTCTCCTGGCTTGACTTTTAGCCAAGCACAGTCACAACACCACAAACTATAATGCTCTGGCTTCATTTCCAAATCCCACGACTGAATCAGACAGGCAGTATTCACAGAGCATCTCCCCATCTTTCTAATTCCGAGGCCTATTTCTGCATCATAATGTTTTGGGGGGTGAGGTTTTGCCCCTCAGTTTCCCTCTGCCTGACTGGTCCATTTGTGCATGCTGGTTTTGCTTATCAGGCTTGGGCGTTTAATGCCCAGCAACTGCAAGGGTGCAAAAGCAGCAGCTACAGTAGCAGGAGTTAAGTACAGACAAAAAAGTGGTCAGATGAGCAGTATATGGGTGTATAGAGCAACCTTTACTGGAAAACAACAAAGAAAGGCTGGCTGGAGGAGTTAGTTTTAAGGAGCTTCACCTTTCACTGGATGAAATATTATCTCTATGCGCTTGCAGCTGCTGGAGATTTCTCACCAATATGCTTAGTGAGCTGCTCTGGCTGAGGTTGGGCTGAGATCTCAGCAATTCTCTTCCTGAAAGCTACAGAATATTTCTGGTCCATCTGAAGGAAGGAAGGATGGTATCTCCAAGCACTACTGATGCCATGATGGGAACAGAAATGCCTGTTCCTTGGACCGCATGAAGACTGAATTCTCCCTGCCATCAGTGCTGTCTACCTGTCTTGAAATGTAAAATGAGCAAGTGACCAAACCACTTTCTTCCTCCATAGTTGCTGCAGCCTCCACCTCCCTCACTTCCCGTCAAACTTTCAGTAGCTTCTGCCTGATGTTTATACTTTGGAAGCAAGTGAAAGACACAATTGTTGGAGTGTATGCTTCAAAAGAAATTGTAGCTAAATAAAGTGCAACAGTATTGTGAATGTTAGTAAGAGGATTCATAAATGAGAAAAGAAATTGGTATTGATTCTGCAGGCTCATGTCTCAATACATCTATACACTTTAAAAGTGTAGGAATAAATCTAATAAATTAATCTATCTGAGTAATGATAAGTTCCATTAACATGGTAATACCTACCAAATCAATATGTATGAACAATTTCAGATATCAAATTTAGCAGAAATTCTTCTATGAGTCAGAATGTGCTGGAATTTATTTATTTATAACAGGATGTCAAATTTAGGTAACTTGCAGTTCATCCTAAAAGATCTCGCATGCTAACACACAGAGACACATAGTCCTTTTTTCAAGTGAATTATTAGGGAATTGCTTGGTGCCTTAAACTCAAGTAATCTCTTTAGAGCAGGAGGAACTCTGAATCCTGGAGATTTTCTTGGTTAACATAGATGCAATGTAGTCCTTCCATAAACAGGTATGACCACCGCCACACCACCTTGCCCCTGCACTTCTAGATTAAGTCCTCAAATATCCTGGATTCTGTTGAATTTCTTCAAAGATGTCACATCCACCACCACCACAAACTAGACCAAAAAAAAACAGTGTACTGTCAAAAAAACTGCTGGTGAGTGCTAAACCAAAGCAAAGCAACTTTGCTAGAAGAACGTGAAGAGAAGGCAACAGAGCAAGGTCTCCAGGGCTATACACAGGTGGTGACTGCTCTGGACAAGCCAGATCACACTTCTGCAAATGGTGATCTCTAAATTCCAGAAAAATAGTAGTTTCTTCTACAAAGCACCCCTCTCAGCACACCAGGCACCCAACAGAGGGGTCAGGTATCCAAATCTGGCTGGAAAACACCTGTGCACATCAAGTAGGTCATGCAGGAAAGGAAACACTAGAGTCTAATCATTACATGTATTGGGTGCTGACTCTTTCCCAGCCACGTTAGATGAAGCTTGGAGACTGATGTTTCTTAAACTGCATACCCTGATGAAAATTATTCCTACAATATTAAAGTTTTATTTCAAGTATCAAATCCTAAACCCATGAAAATATTTTCCAGCTCCCTGCTCAACTTTTCACAACCTACTTGCTGTTTGCTGTCCTTCCTCACTTTCAATCTATCCAGAAAAGTCCCTACAGACACCAATATACTGGCAGCAGGGAGTTAAAAAAAAAAAACATAATCAAAAGTATTTCATGTCTGTAGCAGCAGCACAGAGAGAAAAGGAAAAGAGCAACAGGAAGGAAACACTTGCTCAGTTTCATTATGGCACTCAGCTTCTAGTAAGAACAGACTTCAGAAGGTAAACAGTCTAAATCAGGCTGCAGAAGCCATTGAAAATACAGTGGTTCCATAAAATATCTGGACTTAGAATAGCTACAAGGTAATTAATTTAATTTTATTAAGTATCTTCCAACATCTGTCTGATCATCATAAAGGGGGGGAAAGCAAAGGTCCACGCAGAAGAATACTGCACCCTGGTAAAAGAAAAAAAGAAAGCATAGGATAGGGTACAGCTTATGTCTTATCCACCTTGACTTATTAGGCCCCTACCTATCAGGCCTCCTCTTCAAGAGTTAGACATCTAACTCCTCTCTTCAATAAAAGGCAGAGGTAAGTTCCATGGTTTCTAAATTGTAGCCACCACTCTCATTCAGCCCACACCCCCCAAGCTTCCCCTTCCACTGAAAGCATCTGAGATAGCAGCCCCAAGGCTACATTAAGGGTTTGGATTTTAGTTATTAGTCTGGAGACATCCAGGATTGGAGCTGTGGAGCTCTCTTCCACTTCAGTGAGGTTGATGAAGTAGCAGAGCAGGAATGGATGCTGGTATCTCCCTCCAACACTGCCGATGGTTTCCCCTCCATTTCATCAAATGGTGGGAAGCATTTATCATAGAATGGTTTGGGTTGGAAGGGACATTAAAGATCATCTAATTCCAACCCCTCTGCCATGGGCAGGGACACCCTCCACTAGAACAGGTTGCTCAAAGCCCCATCCAACCAGCCACAACTTCTCTGGGCAACCTGTGCCAGGGCCTCACCATCTTCACAGTGAAAAATTTAATCCCCACTTAACTGATTTCCACATCAGGTCACTTCAAAACATTTGCCAAATGATAAAAGTAATGAGAATGAATGTGGCATAGAAGACAGCATCATTTTAAAATTAATGCAGCCCAAAAGCAGACAGTGAAGCAGGCTTCTGAACACATGCGCAACAGTTTGACAAATGAACACCAGAGAGGGCTAACTAACAGCCACCACTATAAATGTTTCAAATTTTGGTTTCATTTTGTCATCACTTAATACTGGCTCATAGGTCGATATTAACACTAGGGCTTGGGAAGTAATAATTATGGTTATGCTACTGGACAGAAATTACCTCATTTATCTGTATTAGAGATGCAGCAATCTGTTTCAAGCACAGCGTGCTATTGTAAATGAACACCTTGAAGCCTGAACTGCCTTAGAACATGAGCTGAGCAAAAAAAGCATCTTCTTGTCCCAAACTTTTAATTTTTAAAATTTTGCATTAGGACAAAACCACAACCTTCTGAGGTTCTTCATCTCAAGAGGACATCACAGTTCATGTGGTTGCAGCAGCCCCCAGTGATGAAGCAAAGCAGAGTTAAACCTGGTCTCCTACATAAGTATTCCCATAACTAGATTACCGTGAAGTCTTACTTGCTTTCCATCCAAAAAAACCCAGTCTGGATAAGAGAAACTTTGCTGAATACGCAGTCTTGAGAAATCCAATCCTTCTTGCCAAGGTTTTGACTCACCTGCATTTTCTGACAGGGATAAAAGTTATAGCACACAAGAAGACTCACTATCGGCCTCTAAGTTCCTACAGGCTGCCCCAGGTCAGACCTATCTGAAGGTGAAGCATGGTCTCCACATCACCATGGGAAAAAGCAGTGTAAGGAAGCAACTGACAACCACACCAAGGGAAAATGACTGTATTAGCTGCACACAGAAGGCTAGCTTAATAAGCGTCACAATTTCTTATGGTGGCACCTACATAGTGTCATTTGTGAATAGACCTTTCTTGTGAGACCAAGGATCTTCCACCCTGTCTAGGAAATTATCTGGCTAGTGCCATACATCATGGCACATCCCAAAAAGCACACATGCTCTCTGCAGAGGAATGGCATAGTATTGCCACATGGGTGCTCTCAGTGAGCACAGCCAGGAGGCAGAGATTCTCCCTCGTCAGTCTCTTGCTCTTTAGTCCTAGGCACACTGAGAAGAATGTGATGCATGGGGGTCAAACCTAACTCAATCATCTGGTGCCTCTAGGACAAAATGACAGTGAATATTTACTGAAGAATGCTTTCTTAAATCACAAGAGAAACCAAGTCAGAGAAGGCTGAAATACAAGCTTCAAAACTGCTGTGTTTTCAGCAAAAATCCCAGAGGGACAGATGACAGACATAAATAAGCAGAGACAGGTAGGTTAGGTGGTTCGCAGCATGAATTTCACAACCACCAATACTTACACACTTTACAGTCGCAGCAAATTACAAGCCCCCGTACAGCTATTCTTGCAACGTGATTTCAGCTGAGTTTAAGCTCAGCTCACAAGCCTTTGAGCATGAGTGTTCTCTTGTTGTTGGGCTTAGGTGGTGGATTTTTTGTTGTTTTTTTTTTTTTAAGTTAAGCTTCTTCAGCAAGTTCTTTTTTTCTAAGCTTTCCTTGTAATTAGCCCTAATCAGTATTCAAGTGCTGATCTGTAAGGGTATCTGCTGACTTAAAGGAAGGGAACACCTCACTAATAGCCCCAGTGTTTGCCTCTGCCTGCAGAAACAACCTCGATAAGGACAGAGACTCCAGCCATCTCTAAAGAGACAGAGCCACAAAGAGCTCTTCTGATCGGTGCTGGCATCTGGCCTTCCCCTCATTAGCACATTAAAGCTGCTCTGTCCATTCCATAAGAGCCACTCTGTCCATTCCTCCAGCTTTCTCTATGGAGCCATTTACAGTTCTGCTCCTTTGAAACCCCCCTAGTTCAAGAGGCAGTAACCCCTTCCCAAAGCCCATGGCACAGCCAGGGTCAAAAATTCCCACTTACAGACAGGCACCCAGTAAGTACCAGCCTTCTGAATGTCATAGGTAGACAGAAGACGCCCACATATTTTGTCTTGCCACACTGACCCGCCTAGGAAAAGTCTTTTCCCAGTCCCAATCAGCATGTCAGCTGTCGGGTTTAGACTGTAGTGCATTTACAGCATCACTATTTCAGACTAGGACCAGCAAGGCTGCTATCTCCTAAGATGCAAATTTTCAGGAGCAAAAGCAAGGCGAGGGGGACATTTTTTCATCAGTTGAGTTCTAAATCCTCTGATAGGATGCCTTCCTATGGGCAGATATGACCTTCCCACTTCCCCGACCAAAAAGAATAGTACTAGCAGGCACAAGAAAGACAACCTTGTTGCTTGATCTATGCTATGAATTCATTTTCTTTGACTTATTTCAGAATGTTATGAAAATTTTTACCTAAAAGGAGAGCTACAGCTCTCTGAATTAGGCTCAGACTCATTCTTCCACAGTCACTGTTATTCTGGGTGGACTTTGAGAAGCTATTTATACTTTTTGAGAATAAAAATCCCAAAGGAAGACAATCCTTTTGTTTTGAAGAAGAAAGAAGAAGAAAGCAAAGCAACTGAAGGTTATGAATACTCACTTTTTTTTGGATTCCAAAAATGGTATGTTTGATCCTTGACTTGCTTTTCACTAAGGAAAAATGCCATAAATTATTTGGTTTGTTTGCCTCTCTGATCAGTCAACTGAAAGATGTTATTGCTTTGGGGCAATGAAATATGCTACCTCAATTTCATTATTATTCAGTTTCAGGTCTTTTTAAGTATATAAACTCCTTCTGTCTGATTTTCTGTGTGGATACATTTTATTGGAAAAAAAAAATCATAGGGTTATAGCTTTTGATACTTGCACTGTCATTCATACAGCTCTCATTCCTGAAGAGTTAGTAGCCTTGACACACAATTCAAGTTCAAAGTTAGCCAGCTAGTGGGACAAATTCCTCCTCAACTCCCTTATCAGGGACGAATTTGGCCTGTAGCATACTAAAAAGGCAACAGTTTTACACAGACTGTACCCAAACAGCGCTCTTTCTGACAAGAAGAATCCAAACTGGTTTTCTTCATATAATTTTGCTCAATAAATCCCTACCTAGCTTAATGAATTACAATTATTAGCAACATTATTTTTTCTTCCTTTTCCTAAGACAGGAAGTGGCAATTGCAGCATACACTGGCATTACACGCAAGGCTGAAATTTGTCGGAAAAAGTGAGCAAAGAAGTAGAGAAAGACTCACACTGCTCGAGAGACAGCTTTCACAATTCATTAAAGCACACAACTAAAAATGTATTTAAAAGATGGCATGGGACTGAGTGCTTCAAATTACTCTTACTCCATTTTTTGATATCAAGTTGAATACGCCTCTAATATTCTGATGTGATTTTTAGGAAACTTCTGAAAAATACACAGCACATGAAGATTCCTTGAACAGCAAGATATGGCATGGCTAGTTCTTATTCCTTAAGAAAGTACTATAAGATAGAAGTGGCTAAACCCAGAAAACATTATGTGCCATCCAGCTTTCTCATCAGGGAAGGCAACACAATAGCAGAGCCTCAAATGTTACTTTGGAGACCTGACTTCATTGGTGAGGCTATGGTACTTTTTGTTTCCCAGAATATTCACATTTATTTAGGTAAAATAACTGTTATACTACCCAAAGATATTAACTCATTTCCTTGGAAAAACTTAATTTTCCCTCCTTGTACTGAAGCCTAGGCCAAAAGAGATTACATCCAGGTCCATAATCATATGTAGACTCTCATTTAGATAAATAATTTTTAAGAATCCCCCACAGAGATCATTTGGCAACCTGTTCCCCCTCTGTTTCAACAATATTTCTTCTCTTCCCAGTTCTTCTGAAGAGGTGATAACCACTCTTCCCAACATGAGATCCATGCTTCAAAAGTCTTCAGAAGCCACAGGCAACATTTGGCAGGTGATTCTGTGCTCTTGAGAATTCGGGTCAGCTAGGAAGTGCAGGGAAGGGACACAAGAGACCCCTTCTGTGCTGGGAGACAGACACACCGAGCAAGTCCTGACCCACCAACAGGTACCTCTGAAACAGGCAGGTGCTGGGCTGGGGGCACAGAGAAGCACAGAACTCCAAAGCACATGATTTTCTCCTTCTTGCTTCCTGCTATAGGTGGGAGGCAATGTGGAGCAGGTGAGTCACTGCTCATCAAGTGGTCCTCTGCAAGCAGACAGAGTTGGTGGAGTCCAATTTTGGCTTTGCAGAGGCTGTGTGGAAGCAAGCAAGCAAGCAGCCAACACCATTCTTTCCCTTGCAATGTAGCAGGGTAAGGTCACCCAGAGACAGCCCCTCAGCAAATGTCACAAGGAAGGTATCAGGCAGCACTCTGCAGTTTGGATTCATGGACCATGGGTGTGAATCACAGGTCCAGGAGCACATATGCAGTATGTAATCTGCATTCCCTCTCAACGCAACAGCAATTCCAAGCCCTTCTTCCCAGACTTCAAGGATAACGGGAAGCCTGTTCCTGTTGCAGCAGGTCCTCTTCAGGACTTGGCAGCTCAGGATTTCTACCCAAACTGTTCCAGTAAATCCCATAGTTTCATCAAGCATCTCCAGCCCTTTGTGATTCTGACCCTTCAGTTTTGTGATTTACTTTTATTTTCTTTCATGGCCAACTTTTTCAGAGCTCAGTGTTTGCTGCAGTCGCTGAAATAGACTGTTACAGTCCACCAGCTCTGCTTTCAGTATGTTCTCTTCTCAAATACCCTGGGGAGGGGGGTGTTTCAGTGTTTCTCTATTACCTCAGGATCTACTGAGCGAACAGAGAGAAGTTGGGAGGTGAAGTTAAGATACGTTTTCATAGCTTGTAAAGCAAATTTAAGAGAAGCCTCTGAAGGCAATTCAGGAATCACCAAGTCCCTGGATGACCAAACTCCTACATATAAAGTGAGAGAGAAATGATGCTCAGTTTCTGCCAGTGTCTGTCCCCATCCTCCTGCTGTCTTGTCTCCTCCCTGACCTGTCCCTGGGGAAAGGCATTTTAGCAGGGCCTGCTGCAATAGAATAGGGGATAATAGTTCTAAACTAAATGAGGGTAGGTTTAGATTAGATGTAAGGAAGTAATAAATTTTTTACAAGAGTGGTGAAACACTGGCACAGGTTGCCCAGAGAGGCGGTGGATGCCCCATCCCTGGAAATATTCAAGGTCAGGTTGGATGTGGCTCTGAGCAACCTGATCTAGATGAAGATGTCCCTGCCCACTGGGACTCAGTGACCTTTAAAAGCCCCTTGCAACCCAAACCATTCTGTGATTCTACCAGCTACAAGCAGGTTTCTGTTGTCAAGCTTTTCTTTTGTCCATCTTCCTGAGAAGCCTCCATTTTGTCTAGCAGAAAACAGAAGTACATGAGCTCAACGCAATGAGTCAATCAGCGATCTTTCACAAATGGGTCTCAAGCAAATAGTGCACAAAATGGTAGAGATAGCATGGAGAAAGCACTACCCTGTTCAGGAAAAAAGCATTAACTGAAAAAGCCAATGCTTATTTTCTGGGCTCCTACTTTTTTAGGGATATACCACATATATTTCTTCCTTGCCCTTATACATTTGCATGCTATTGTTCCCACAGAAGATGAAAACACAAACACTGCGTGAGGATCCATTTCACTGCTCACTTCACTGTATCAACAGAAATACTGCGTGAAAACCATAAGCTTACATGGTCTTTGTCATTAGTTTCCATGTAAAGATGAAGGAAACCTAACTCAGGCAGTATTTCCCCTGATACAGACCTCTGGATGTGCTGAGGATTCTCTTACATAAGGAAAAGGCTGTTTTAAAACACCTCAGTAATAAGTACTCTCCCTCTCCACCAATCACATAAATTTGGAAAAAAAATTACTTTTATTTGATGCCCGAAGAGGAGAAAAGAACATGTTCAGAAACACATTCACGAATGCTGGAGCACCTCTCCTATGAAGACAGGCTGAGAAACTTGGGCTTGTTCAGCCTGGAGAAGAGAAAGATCCAGGAAAACCTTATAGCAGCCTTCTAGTGCTTGAAGGGGGCCTATAAAAAATCTGGAGAGGGACTTTTCATAAAAGTAGTGGTAGGAGAAGAAGCAATGGTTTTAAACTGTCAGAGGGTAGATTTAGATTAGCTATTAGGAAGAAATCTTTTACTGTCAGGTTGGTGAGGCACTGGCACAGGTTGCCCATCCTTAGCAGTGCTCAAGATCAGATTGGACGGGGCTTTGAACAACGTGGTCTAGTGTGAGGCAACTCCACCTATGGCAGAGGGGCTGGAATTCAGTGATCTTTACTGTCTCTTCCAACTCAACACAATCCATTCTATGATTCTATGAAAAAGTGACAGGTCTCCTCTTCATGAGGGTGCTCTTCTAGGCAATGGGAGATCTCACTTCTAGATTCAAGTGTGTGAATCAGACAAAGATTTTAACTTTGGTCACCGGAGCCAATTTCTATCCTTTCTCACTTTAAAAAAAAAAAAAATCTGTATATTCTCATTTCAATCATTTATCTAAAATAATAAATACTTACTTGACTCATATATGAATAAGCATGGTAAATACTTGGCTTGTATGAATTAATCCAACGTCTCCTAGCCATTAAGACCATGGGCAGTTTGATGGCTCCCTAGAGGTCACTATTACCGCTCTTGAACAGGAGTACATATTGCATCTGTATCTGATCCCCTCACCACATCTTAATTCCTTTCTTGCTGCCCCTTGAGAAAACTTCTTTCTTCTAATGTCTCGTTTCAGGATGGACACACATCTCAGGATGACCAAGGAGAAGGACAGCAGGATTTTGCAAGCACACAACACCCAAGATGATACAGACAGCCGAGTTGAGGAACTGAGTGAATTTGACTATACTGAGACTTACTAACACACATGTATAAGGAAATGTATAATTGAGCTGAAACAGATCGTTTCAACTTCTTTTCAATCCTTCTCACGCCTGAACAAAAGGATAAATATTTCCACTTTTACTGATGTGTTTGAGGATCCTCCTACAATGGTTGCAGTTAATTAACTGCATCTAACAGCAATGATCTGTGAGCAATCGAATAGCTTCAGGTATCTGTAACAAAGACAGTAACAATCATAATTTCCCAATGTTTAAAAGCTTGAAAGAGCAAAAGACCTTCACCTTCAAAACTAGTATATCCAGATAGAACAGCCGTTTTTCTTAATAGTTTATCTATATTACATGTGTCTGAAACTAAATTGGGGACAAAGAGGCCGACACTGATAGACACCATCGCATTGCTGCCCATAACGCTGCAATCGCTCTATTCAGCACATAAAAGTCACTGGGCAGAAAGTGATCGCTTCGGTCGGCTTTTCAGACAGGAGCGCCTTTTGGAGAAGTGCAACCAGTTAGGCTCTGGATAGACAGCAAAAACCTCAGCCCTAATCAAATGCAGCGCAGAAGAAACAACTGGGAAAAAGCGTAAGGGATTTGAGTAAGATGGTTCCAGTGTTTTCTTGTGCGTTCGGTGAAATTATTTACCCCTAGCACCCTGCGCTCCCCTAGCTTTGCGCTGACAATCCCGAGCCGTATGCACAGGCGAGGGGACAACCCAGCGTCCCGCCGGCAGCCCGCTGCCGCAGCCACAGCATGCTGCTCGCGACACCTGACCGGGTCCGGGCAAAACCATGCTGCTGGCGGATCCCGCCGGCAAGAGGGGCCGCCCCTTCCCCGCCGCCCGCCCGGCGCCGGCTTTCCAACTCTCCGACACCGGCCGGGCTGCTGTACCGGGTACGTGGGGTCCTTCCTTCCCGCGGCCCCCCGGGCCAGGGAAGCCGAGACAGGCTGGAGGCGCGGGGGCGCCGCTATGGAGATGTGCCTGAGGGCCGGGCAGGTGCGACCAGCACTGGCCCCGGCGGGGAGGGAGGGAGCGGGCTGGGGCCGCGCCTCACCCCGCCGCCTCGGAGGCAGCCACGGGCCGGGAAAGGCTCCGCGTCACGGCCCCCCGCCAGCCGCTCCTGCGGGGAAAGGCGCTGCTCGCCCGGCCGAGCAGAGAGAGCCGCTTCGCCGGAGCCTTCGTGCTCACCTCGCCGAGGGGCCGGGCCGGGCTCACCCCGACGGCCGCCCCCGGGACCTGAGCGCCCCGGGGCGAGCGGCGGCGGGGCGGAGAGCTGCG
>JASSUY010023350.1:0-12385 GCA_032466535.1 Forpus xanthops
TATAGGCCCCCTTCAGATACTGGAAGGCTGCTATGAGGTCTCCATGCAGCCTTCTCTTCTCCAGGCTCAACAGCCCCCGCTTTCTCAGCCTGTCTTCATAGGGGAGGTGCTCCAGTCCCCTGATCATCCTCATAGTCTCCTCTGGACTTATTCCAACAGTTCCATGTCCTTTTTGTGTTGAGGACACCAGAACTGCACACAATACTCCAAGTGAGGTCTACCAACAGCAGAGGGGCAGGATCATCTCCCTCGACCTGCTGGTCATGCTCCTCTTGATGCAGCCCAGGATATGGTTGGCTTTCTGGGCTGCGAGCACACACTGTCAGCTCATGTTCATTTTCTCATCGACCAACACCCCCAAGTCCTTCCCCCCAGGGCTGCTCTGAATCTCTTCTCTTCCCAACCTGTAGCTGTGCCTGGGTTTACCAGAGAGAGAGCCCAGTCCAGAAGTGGAGAATGGGATATGAGCTGGAAGAAAAAAACTCAATGCTCAATGGCATTTCAACTTCTATACCTTAAATTGTCACTTAAGTGTCTCTCTTTAATGGTTGCACACAGCCAAAACTTGCTCCCTGGCAACCTGCTTCCACAGCCCCTTGAGCAACTAGTTCTGAAAGAGCACAGCATTCCCAACACATGACACAAGCTTATGCTTTGGGCACCTTAGAAATAACGCAGGAATAAACCAGATGCAAGACAAGACTGAAGGTAGCACTTTGTGTTCACCCCTTAGGAACTGGAACAAACCCTCCCATGCTGTGCTGCAGCAAAGAGGCACTTCGCAGTAATTAGAGGAAGGAAGTTTAATCATCACTTCCGACCCCTAGCTAGCTCTTTTCTTGTTTCCCAGTCCTCAGTTGCTTTCCATTTAGTCAGCTCTGCCTCTACAAAGATTGCAGAGAGCAAGCTAAAAAGAATTCCAGCTGAAGGGGGGCTGCCACCATTATCGTAGCTGAAGCTGATAACAAGAACAGAATATAGTGTCTCTTTAGAAACTGCACACCCATGAACATGAACATCATGTTATTATTCCATGCAATCAGTTGATGCACCAGTATACTCTATTATAGTCAGAGTAATTCTTCTCTTCAAAGGGAACAATTAAATGGACTTCCTCTCTTTTTCCCAGTACTTCTTGGTCACTGTTCCACACAACTCCACTATTTCAAATCCTGTTGACAGTACTCTGTGAGAACTGTCCTTACATTTAATACACAAGTGTTTACAAACATGCTGTCCAATTTCACCAAGAGCAAGCCAAGGTGCATAACACAGAGACAAGAAGAAATTATACGAAAGGTGGTATATAGCCTTACAGAAATGCGTACATGAAGCTAAAGTGCACAGCAAGGAAGCAGCTTAGAATTTGGTGGTAATTCCAGTGGAAATACATTTTTTAGCCTTTCAGTTATGCAGGATAGTTACAGAGTTAAAAACCAAATAAATCCAAACCACCGTTGATGGGAGTTATTTCTCTCTTTCCCCTCAAAATAAAAAGAGACCTACAGTCCTTGCTTGACTTTACACAGACTTATCAAAGCTGATTCATGCCAGTCTACCACAATTTGGCACTCAGGGCACTTCCATTCAGAAGTGGAAGGGCTCAATGCCCACTGACAGCCAAGCAGGATGCAGTTTCCATGGCACTTGAACACTCAGTAGCTTCAGAGCTGCCACACTTTTAGCACCGATGTAGGGACCAAAGGAGAGGAAGCAGCAGGTGGATCTTTGAATAAGTGCATGCAAAGGGAAAAACGGCATTAGGGTGAAAATCTTGCCTAGTAAACATGCTGTGCACAGATACCCTGTATGCTCTATTTTATCATTCTGGATACAAGAAAAGCAGAGAGACAGTGACACTTGATAGTTATCAGTAGCATATGTGCACACACAGATCTACATGCACTGCTCTCTCTCTATGACTTTACCCTCTAGCACTGGTACAGATGTCTCTATCAGTTTGTCAGAGCATCTTGCCAGGCAGAATCTGGCTGAGAAAATACCACCATTGAGCCTTCTCTAAGTAACACACGATGTTTAATCATTTGACTCCTACCATACAAAGTCATTTCAATTAATAAAGCACAGCAGCTCATAACACATTTACTTGCTCAACATACACCTGCTCTCCCAAGTTTCAAACACCTTTGGCACCTTCTGTTTCAGTTTCTAACATAGATCAGTAGGAAAGCAGTGAGTACCTAATATACGATTAGCAAAGAAATCAGTATGAAGCAGAATTATTAAAACCAGAGGACTTTTCAAAGAAGATGAAAGTGCACAGCAGAAGGACAAGGTAAAACACTTGGGACTGGCAGCTCCATTTGTAAGGAGGAACATACTGGCAACAAAGCAAAGCCAGCATTGTGACAGAAGCAGAGAAGGATACACTAGGATGCTTAAGATACTCCTTTAGGCTGCAGTGGAACCTTACTACAAAATACAAGGTGCTAAGTTGCTGTTGAACAACATGTCTATCCCCAAATAGGATTTACGTATTTCCCACTTCATCACTCACTAATATTTGCTGGGCTGCCAGAAGAGCTCAGCAGAAATCTAGGCTTAGATTCATATCTTTTTATGCATTACATTGCTCTGCAGATGGGAGAACCTAACCAGCAAGCCATAGGCCTCACAGATCTCCACACTGCAGGAGCATACTGCATTTTTGTCCAGTTTCCGGTGTGTCTCACCAGTGTGTCCGTCTGTCAGCACCATACACATCTGCAGAGTCCAACACAGCTGCCCTCCAATGCAGCTGCACAGAGCAGTCAGGTGGATCTCTGAGCACACTATGGTAACATTGCAAATTCAGCAAAATTTAACTACAAAAACCAGGTAAAAAGTCATTTTGGAGACCTGGTAATTAAAAGGGAAAGAAAAAAACACAACAAACCACAAGTTATGTGGACAGGAAATAATGTCACCATTTCCCCTGTGCTGGAAGGATCATAGAATCACAGAATCTACTAGGTTGGAAAAGACTTTTAAGATCATCCAGTCCAACCATTGCCCCACCAAGACCGCCACTAAACTATGTCACTGAGAGCCTCATCACTCATTTGCCTTTCTAACAAATCAAAAAGTGCTTCAGGGCTACTCATAAGACCCTCCCTCCATATTTTCCGTATGACTGAAAATAGCCTTGCTGACAGAAATACAGGAAATCAGTGCTCAACACCTGGGAGCTCAGTTTATGCTGTTTAATGAATCAGGATGGCATTACATAGCTAGACAACAGAAAATAAATTACAAAGTGCCTACAGCTAAACTCCTGGGTACTCCAGTTGTGCTACAGGGTACAATTTCTCACATCTGAGAAACTGTTTTATGGTCTTGGATTCCTGTTTTTATCTCTAAAATCAGCCGTTCAGCCTAGTTAAGTGTTGCAGAAATATGACCCTGCACTAGTTACAACTTTGAAGTTATAAATGTGAATAAGCTCAAAGTAATATTTTCTCATTTGACCAGAAACTTGTGACACAGCTTAAGTATGTCCTTACTTGAGACAAATGCTATGAGAACTCATAAATCCACCCACTGTATTATCTGGTAACTGATCACAGTGTAAACAAGTGTATTTAAATATAGAATATACCTGTCATCATGCAGAAGATAACACAGTGAAAGAAAATCACAATCAGTGTGATTCTGATAAGACAAGGACAACAGGAAAATGCTTTAAGGAACATGAGTTTAAGACATTATGTAAAATGATTACTAAATACCCATTCTGAATTTCTGCTGTGGAAAGCATTAACTGCAAAATGTCAGGAGGCCAGAAACCCATTTGTCCTTTCAAAGCTTAACTGCCTCACTGCATCAGCTGAAGAGTTACCTTTGAAATTTCCCACCTAGAGCTTTTCCTCTACAAGAGAACCAGGTACTATTGGCCCATTTCCTCTACAAAAAACCCAGACATTTGAACTACCAGCAGTATTTTTTCAGTTAACACAAACACACTCAGCCTTACTCCTGGATATAGCCCAATAACCCTGCAAGCAATAGTGTAACTTTTGCCATTTCATTAGGAAATGATGGGGTGCACACACCGGCACAGGGTGTCCAGAGAAGCTGTGGCTGCCCCGTCCCTGGCACTATTCAAGGCCAGGTTGGACATGGGCTTGGAGCAACCTGCTCTAGTGGAAGGTGTCCCTGCCTGCGGCAGGAGGTTGGAACTGGGTGAGCTTTAAGGTCCCTTCCAACTCAAACCATTCTGTGATTCTATGAAATGCTTCATATCCCTAGTAACTCCACAACGATGTAGCACAAGTGATAGTACACCTTGCAGCAGTGTAGTATTGCAAGCAGGAGCAACTTCAGAGGTAACAAAGCTTAGATCAAAGTTGAATTTGACCTTCACTGCAATGTAGAGTTACAATGAGATAACAACGGGATTGAGGTGATTAGCTATAAACAGAAATAAACCTTTCACCTCAAATATGCGACTGCAAACACAGCAATGCCCTGCTCAGCAAGCTCAGGCTGTTAAATAAATTTAATAGTGAGTGGGATAGCTATTAACTTGAGATTTTATTTATAAGATTTTATTTCTCTCCCTTGTACCACGCTTAAAACTCTGATCTTAAAGGCAATTCAGAGTGGCATGAGCACCGAGTTCTTCCCAAAGCAGGAGTACAGTTACTTGAGATATAATCAAGACCTTAGAATTGAATTACAGATGCTGATACTATATCTTTTCTCTGGTCAAATACTCTGCATTGTGCTTTAACATCAGAAGTAGTGCTTTACATCCACTCACCCCAGAATGAATTTCATTCCTGGGACCCAGAAACTCCTTAATGCTGCAACTAAGATGTAATCCTTGCCTCTCTACAAGAAGCAACCTGCTCTTTTTACTATCATGACTGGTTTAGTTCTTTGCCTAAACAGCAAATCAGAGGATTTCACAGCAGCTGTGAATCTACTGAGCACCATAAGGCCCATTGGATCTTTAGACATCCATTGCTATTACATCTATATATTACAGAACTCTTACTATCTCTTTTTTTAGAAGCAAATTTTGTGTAAGCATTAAGTTTAAAGTCAGGGCTCATAAGGAACTTAGCAAAAACCTGATGGGAATGGGATGCCAGGGGAATAGATGACTCTCTCATCTGAAATGCATAATTAGCTTTTGGTTAAGTGTGCAATTAACATTAAAATTTACAATCAAATATGATAATGTTCTAATTTTACCTCCTTTAAATGAATAAAATAATCTTAGTTACCAGATTTGTTACTTTGAAGCCCTTTCCTATGAGGCAAGCTGTAACATCCTGTTATGTGAGCGACAACAGATACCACAAGCCTTTAAAAACACTGCATATATGCCTTCTGGACAGCTACACAGCTTGGGTTTTAATGTGGGTTAGACTTTTTCTAGTTAGTAATGGTGAATGCCACTCAGCATAATTAGCAGTTGTCATATTCCTGTTTGCAAAGATCTTTCCCACAAAAACAGAGCGATGTTGCTTCGCACCCTCTTCCCAGCTGTGCCTGAAAGCTGTAACGTGGTTCAGACATCCGCTACAGCTAATCACAAACCCCTCCAGGTTTCAGTTCAGCCATGGGAACATTTTATTAATGGGAAAGAAAAAGCTGTACATATCCTAGCAGTTTAAATCTGAGAAGCAGTACCTTAAAAGAAAAATCATACTGCACTTTAAACGTGCTGTCTCCACCTGAACATCACATCCTCTTTGCCTTTTAACCTGAAGTTAAATTTAACCTCTATTTGCCTTTAAAAAAGGGGGTTGAAAGCAGTTTCAACTGTAACATCAGCTGCCAAACTGTGCATCTAGTTACGCTCATTATAATCAAATGTATGCTTACATGTAGAATGTGCAACAAAAAAGAGACTCCACTGTGTAGGGTGCTGTACAAAAGTATAATGGAAGTGTAATGAAATTCCTCACACAAGGCATGTATTGTGTGATGTGCAAAGTGTGGTGGCATGCAAGTGGCTTGGGTGAAATACTGACAGTGATTTTCCACCAGCAATTTTGTGTTACTAGCTAGAAAGTTCACGGAATTAACCTAAACTGCACCAACATGAAGGACCAGAGTTTGCTCCTCAGGCAGGTAACGTCAACACTACATAGCTCAAGCATTCTGCTGTTATTCACATCATTATTACTTACCGCCAACAGACACAAAAACACACAGAAGGAGGAAAGAGAAAAAGAAACCTCACATTGCTCCCACCAAAAACCCAAATCAGTTTTATTCATTCACCCTGCTTCCACCTGGATGTGGACGAAGTGGCCTTCTCTAGCTGCTAGGCAACCTGAACACTGCATTCAGTGTTAACTGTGTGCATTTGCTAAAAATATAATAATGTTACCTTTGAGATTTATTTATAATAAAACCCATGCCTAGCTGAAAATACAATAGCTTTCCTTCAGTAATCAGGAATTTCAGGAATATAAAATTGTTGGTCAAGAAAGACATAATCAACATGTGTACTCCAAATGCAGAGATATAAACTAACTCCTTGCAAATATCTGAAAGTATTATTACAGATGACAGTGGCATAAAAGAGTTCTAATCCAAAAACCACACTTATGTACCTATTAGAATATCCACATAATAGATGAATATATTTACATAAGTAATGTATAAATTACAAAACCTCATCCAACTACAAAATTAACTTTCTCAGTAGAGGTCATTCATTCTATTTACCATACCCAAACAAGACTGAAAATACTTCAAATTAAAAAGTCAACTAATCTTGGGAGTTCTTTAAAGCAAAAATACAACCACAAAACATTATTTTACATAAACCCTCTCCAGACCATTTTCCTATTTTGTTTTATCATTCTAAAACAACCATGAATATCTTTGCCATGATCCATTCCTCTCAAACTCAAGAGATACTCAAGTCTTTTCAAAGCAGATAATTTTCCAGGCTGCAAGGTCACCAGCACACCTGATTGGACTCATTAAAATATCAGTGTGGGTGATTGAGGTGCTAATGTCAAAGCAAGAGGGCCACCAACAGCCTCAAATTGAAATGAAAGAGAACTCTTTTTTGATCATTAGACAGCTTGTCAAATCCTGATTCACAAACCAGACTTCCTCAAACCCAGCATGAGCACAATAACTAGATCTCTAGCTTAAAAACATTCACCAATTCCTATTGGAGATATTAACCCCAAGACAGGCCAGAAAGACATTTACTGACACAATGACGTGCTGTTAGCCTTTACATGCAGCCACTTGGTTGAAGCAGGGTGAGTTTTTTTTAGCTTTAAGAAAATCCAAGGAGCTCTTTGCAGCTGGGGTCCTACACCCAAATATTCTGCTTTTTTGTTCAACAAAGGCAAATAGAAACCCCACTGATCTCTCTGGATCGTAACACAGCAGTAGTAAATCCCTTCCCACTCTGAGATTGTAAGACACAAAACAAGTTTTTTTGTGCACAGCTTTCACACCTCCAGTGTGCCACAGCTGCATAGACTTAAGAGCTCCACAAGTACCCATGAACTGAAAAAGACCTGACCCCATGGAGCAGAGAACACTAGAAGTTCCTAGAAGTGCTCCTCACCAGCTTTTATAAAGACATTTGAAGTGGTTAATTTGAACACTTGTACATTCTCCTTCATCACTTAGTTTCACATTCAACCTGATTCGGGTAAGACTTAACATCAAGCTTAGAGAAAGTATAATTAAAAGAACCAAAAAGTCAACATAACTGGAAAGTTGTAAGTGAAAGCAAAGGGTTCAATGGAGCTGCAGGGTCCCACACTCACAGAAACTCCATAGCAGCTGGAAATCAAATTTAAAAGTAATTGGAAGACAGGTTGGTAAGAAAACTCTTGTTCTTACACACAGGAATACATAGTTTTGATATGCTAATTGCTCCCACTCCTACTACATGTACCCTAAAGAATACATTGACATTACAAGTTTAGTCTTATGATAGGCAGGAGGTAAACAAGTTCAAATACTGTGGGGTTTATGGACGTACACAATTCCTGTTTTTGTTAAGGTCCTTAAACCATGACTCACATCAGGGATCTTTGCAAGGAGCACTGACAAAGAAAAAAAAGAACACCAATCACTCTGGAAAATGTCAAACTTCTACATGAACCTCTCATTGAATGTAAATCTTAAATCACAAAGTGTTGATGGCAACTCCAGTATTACAGCTCCTATAGATAGCACCTGCAAAGGAATCCACCTCACATCTCTTTTCATAAGAAGTTCACGGTTATTAAAGCCTTTTTCCCCCCAAAGCTTTTAAACATGTAATTAAAATTATCTCTTAATTCATTTTAATCCCTGTATCTTTGCAAAAAACCAACTATTTCATGGTGTTTTCTGAGTTGCTTTTAATCACCTTACTAGAAAATGCCATGTTCCAAGACTAAGAAAGACAAACTGGAAATCATCTTTAGTTGCTTACTTATGAGGCCTGAAGTACAAACATCTTTTATTACGTAAACCCTAAATTAAATCAACCAGTTTTATGTCAGATTACCTACATTAGTTTCAATGCCAAAATTCTGTAACATGAAAAGGATCTTTGATTAAATATTTTGTTGTATCTTGTACCTGGCAACACAAATCTGAAATGAACCATCTTGTTGCAGTAAAAAAAAGTTCCTAATTTTAGATTCTCACTAATTTATTGTGACTTTTCAAGAGCATCATGATAAATTAATACTATAATATTTCATTTCCATGCAATAATTAGAGATTAAATATATAACAAGTATATCTAGACCAATCAGAAGACTATGTTCTTAGATGGGGCTAAGAAGTACAGAAATGCTTCTATAGCATAGATAGAAAGGCTCTACAGTTTCAACTCATCCTCAAGGCTGAACCTTAAGCCTAACCTGTGGGAGAAACCATTAAGTAGGCAGCTACTCTGAGTTAGTAAGTTCACTCCTTTGAAATTGTTTAAGAAAATATTAGTCTCATTTCTTCTCTTTGAGATGTTTTTATGCAAAATATAAGAGAAGAATCTCTATAACTGGAATTCCAGCTGGAGTCCCACGATACTTTAAAACACAGCAAACTGAGAATAGGTTTTTTTAAACACAGTGAGTAATTTACTGAGACACAGAGAGCACAAGCATCATCAGAATAAATTACATTTTCACTGCAGGGTTTAAATCATTTGCCAATAAGTAGAATTAAAAAAAAAAAAAAAACTTGCTTTCCATGAGAAGGAACATTAAGAGCTACTGACAATTGCTTGGCCTTGGTCTGCCACTCTTCAGCTCAGGAATTTTCTTTTTGTTGAAACTAGGTTGGGATGCTGTAATCAAAAAGGCTGAAAGGGTTCCATGCCAGGGTGTTTGAGCGTAGAGAGCCTCCAGCTTACCTGCGCAAGTTCTCTTCCAATTTGATTTACTGAGAAGTCACATCAGCAGAGATGGTTGGAAGCACACCTCTGCCTTCCCCTGAGGAGTCCTGGATGGATGGAATGTCCTGGTTTGGGGCTGCTGAGCAGGTAGAGGAGTTGCAACCATCTTATTCAGAAAACATAAGCTGATAGTAGAAGCTACATGTAGAGTTCACTCTATGAGTGCTCACTGTATTTCTTCACCTACTAGTGCTCACACAGTGCTACTGAAAGACTCCAGACCTGCTTTGAGTTTGTTGCAGTTTAAAAGGACACTGACTCCTGAGAATGTAGAGCAGCTGCCTAAGACTAGATCAGGAGTCGCACCAGTTGAGCAAGACAGCAACAAAGGAGAACTTACTCAGCTACACTACAGGGATACAAATGATACAGCCACACAAAAAATGATCAAAATTGATATTAATTCAAAAATCTACTTCCAAACAAGCTATTATTTCCCATCATATCTTTGCTAGGATTAATATAAACACTGTCACTTACCCAGATCTGCAGCTTCACCCGCTTGTCATTCCTATAAACTGTTTTCACTTTGAAGTCAATTCCTACTGTGCTTACAAAGGCTGGTGTGAAAGTGTCATCGGCGTATCTGAAGAGAAAGGATGTTTTACCCACGCTGCTGTTGCCAATGATGAGGAGCTTGAACATGTAATCAAAATTTTGATCTGAAGTGTCTTTCTGCCTGTATCTGGCATCTGTTACTGAAGCCATCTAAGAAAATGACAAACATTGAAAAAGAACAGATTTAAGAGCAGTTCAGCATTTGTTTTCCTTAACCGTATACCATATGTTTAGCTTCTCTCTCTTCTTTCCAATATCGTAACCACTATATCTGCTGAATAAAGAGCAACACACCTTTAAATCATCTTTTAAACCCTGGTTTCAATTTTCTATTATCCACTTGTTCTGGTGAGATTTCCCAAACCAAGAAACAAACCCTTTGTACCACTTTGTATTTAAAAGAACAGTTAGTAGACTGTTCAAATACTAGTGGGGAAACAGCATTCTTTACTCCTGTGGCAGGGTGCCACTTTTGTTGCTCCAATAAATTGGAGTACTGGAACCAAGAACTAAAATCTTTGACAGAGCTTCCAACTATGCGACTCAGTAAGCAGCCTCCAAGGCAGGTAAACTTCAAAACTTCCTTTTATGAGTACTAGGGAACAACCTGTATTTTGAGCACAGGCACAACCACTATTTTATCCTTAGGAAAGCTGTGTCCTCAGCATAAACAGAAGGAAAGAAAGCAAGCAAAGGGAGAAGATGAAAACCAAGAATTTCAGCTGAAAATTTGAACCCATCCAACACCTGCCTGCTCTCAAGACTGCATTTAAACAGTGCCTGCATAAAACATGAGGGCTCAGTGGGCTGCAGGCAGGTTTTGGAAGAGGTAAATTATCCCTCTTTACTATGGGGACGTGAGAGTTGGGGAAGTTAGTGGGGTGGGGAGGAGGGAAGATGCAGCCTCAGAGATCTCTGCTCCTCCTGTGACCCCAAATGGCATTCAGAAATCAAAACACTGTGGAATCTGCAGTATCAAGTCACATGGAACCCAATGATTAGCCACAGATGCTTTAATGTATGCAGCTTAGACACTCTGTGGGAGAAGGCAAGGTCCTGACTTCTCATCTTTGTACAGAGCAGAACTACACAGACCAAATTACTATTGAGAGCACAAAAAGGAAACTTCATGTTTTAACAGATACACCACGCTTTTAATCTCTAATGCTGCTTTGGAATCTGCCCCACATCAAACAAGCAAAGGTCCCAGCTCCTCATAATCAGTCATGAGGCTGGCATACTGCATCAATGACAGCATAGGTCTGATTAGTAGCTACTCATCCAAACTAGACACATGCTATTTGTGTGCAGTGTCAGAAAGCACTGAATAAAGACCAAAGCTTCTTCTTCCCCTGGCAACCAAACAAAGAAGTTAATTTTCCCCTCAACACATTCATGGGCACTTTTGGGAAAACTCCCACCAATATCTACTCCAAAATGCCCAAACACTTTCCTTCTTAGCAAGTCTCACCTGCACACTGGACTTCACTCACCCACTGACAACAGACCAAACAGCTCGAAACTCACTGTAGTTAAACAGCCCTAAACCAAAATGCTGTCCAAAGGCAATTTAAATAGGAATAGCAATTTGACTTAAAATCCCAGCAGAGGGAAAACAAACCAAAGCCAACTCCGTTTAACCTTCAGTGAAGTATGCATGATGGTTTATGTCTGATTAAGCACATGCAGCTTTCTCACATAGAAGAAGGCTGGAGCAGCAGGCACGTGCTCAGCTTGTATTAACAAGGACAGCTTCTGAAGAACTTTATGAGTAGCTCAATAGGCAACAGCTGCACTGACTGCAGTAAAATGTTCCCACAAGTGATTCTGTAGGATACAACACATTTCTGATCCACACTCTTGTGAACTTGAGCTGTTATTCAGTAAGACTACAGTCCTTGCAAACATTCCAGAAAACGCAAGCACAGACTTGCTTCTCACCAGTGCATCAAAAAAGGGCTCTTTTTTGTGCTTCATAACAGGAATTTCTGAAGTGAAGAATTTAATATCCAACTGACTTCCACACAATGCACTCACTGCCACAGTTAAAACGCTGGAAATCTCAGCTGCAAAAATTATGAATCCAGATGACTAGTTTGATCTGTAACATCACCAAGGCACAAGACAGTAAGAAGTTATCTAGATGAGTATGTGTATGTGTATCCTCCTCATACACATACATAACTTCCACAAATGCCATTGAAAACATAGAACCATAGAATAGTTAGGGTTGGAAAGGACCTTAAGATCATCTAGTTCTAACCTCCCTGCCATGGGAAGGGACACTTCACACTAAACCGTGCCACCAAAGGCTATGTCCAACCCGGTCTTGAGCACTACCGGTGATGGAGCATTCACAACTTCCCTCGGCAACCCATTCCACTGCCTCACCACCCTTACAGTAAAGAATTTCTTCCTCAGATCCAATCTAAACTTCCCCTGTTT